>CBVK0100413702.1:0-19367 GCA_900067695.1 Picea abies
CGAGGCAAAGATCCTGATACATATGGGAATAAGGAGGCTGGAGGGTTCGGTGGAACCCATGAGGAAGACAGATAAAACCCGGAGAAAGCACCAGGATCCGAAGGGAGTCTTGGAGGTGGCACATTCCATGGGCAGATGGGTAGCAGGACCAATCATAGGCCATACGTGCCAGTGTTCACAGATGAACTGCTAGGCCAACATTCAGGTAGCAGAGCTAACCCCAGACCATACATGCCCACATTTATAGATGAGCAAGAGAAGCATGAAAAGGTTGAAGATTTTGTGGCACAATTAGCCAGGAGTACCAGGGAATACTACAGCTTGGATATGAAAATTCAAAGACAAATGTCCCTAGACCAGTATTGTCAACTCAAGTTTAGAAACCAGCCTAGGACGAACCACAGGGGCAGCTTTGAGTTTGAATGAAGGGCAGGGAGGATAGAGATTCCATACTTTGATGGTACGGCCAAGATGACAGCACAAGCATGGGTGTAGAAGTTGGATAGATAGAGGATAGATCATAGCGGTTGATCAAGAGGCATTGTCAAGACCCCAATATCGATGATCGTGCTTAATTGTGGGGCCAGGAAGTGCTCTGTTTTTAAAAATATTGGAGCGGGTCACAATCAAAACCATGGTATTGCCAAAAGGATGCATGGCAACTGCTAGTGATTTGCGGGGAGAAAAGAAGTGTGGTCTCAAACCACTCTAGGCTGCCCCGCAATCATGTGTTTATGTGAGGACATAGCCTGAGGTCACATACGGGAAGGGGTTAATGGAAGAGGAGCTAGCGCCTGGACCCTGATAGTTCAACATCGTGAAGGGAGAGGTTGTGGGTGTCTTAGAACCTGCACCAAAAGACTTAAGAGGGCCTGTGTTTAATCATAAGGGAGACCATTAAGGTTTCAGAGAGCCGATTCAACTCTAAGAATCGAAGATCCTTGATTGGGAGGCCGTGCAGCCTCGAAGAAGAATAGGGGGGTCTGCATCAAGTGGTATCAAAGCCAGGTTTCGTTTGTATATTTCAGGTGAAAGAAACAAAGGAGATAGTCTGATACCATCAAGTGGTATCAGAGACTGAAATTGTTTTCAGAAAACGAAGAAGAGCTTGAAGGTGTACTTTGTGTGTGAGAGACAATCAACACAATGCCACCAAGGAGACATGTGGAGTTGTTGGCCCTTGACCAAGTTTTGAGGATCCTTTGTCAGGGTTGACCTATTTTTGGGAGTTCGACAGCCTATCAAAGGTGAAGCACAAGATGAAGTGGAGATCGCGGGATCTCGGCCCCCTTTTAGGGCCCTTTTTGGGATTCGAGATTATGTAACGGGTATGGGAATGTCGACCCATGGGTTTACCCATGTTTAGGCCCATTTTGTAATGTATAAATAAGTAGCTAGGCGGTGTAAGAAGAGGTCAATGTGCTAAGTGTTGAAGTTCAATCTATGTGATCGAAAGTGTTAAGTGCTGAGTGGAGATTTCTTTTGTGCATACTGTATGAGGCTTGCAGAGCTCAGTGCAAGAAAGTGTAAGAGACTGAGAAGAGGCTTAGTGTTGTAACCTAGCCTGGGGAAGGAGGATCTAGCGAGGTGTGCAGATCTCCTGTCCTCTGCAAAGTAGGGTTTTTGTGGCTCTGTGCATGTAACTGATTGAAGAAGCTAATAAATAAGACGAAGAGTTGGTGGACATAGCCCCAGGGTGGGGGTGAACCACATACATGCTGTGTTGCTCTGCTTTGTGTGATGTATTGATGTGTTTATATGTTAACTTGCTTAGTGCTTCGATATAGATGAATGGTAGATAGATATGTTAATGATATGTGCTTAATAGTATGGATGAATACTAGATCTGGCCTATGTGGATGTGCTTAAGTGCTTAGTAGATCTGGTTAAATACTGCAATGTTATGTAATTAGGGTTTAACTGCGTTTTAAACTAAGACTGGATATTGATGAATTATAACCGCTAAGTTCCCTATTAAGGTGTTACAGTCACATATCTTGTCCCAACTAAGGTTGCAGACACCGGAGTCTTGCAACCACCCCTGCCTCTACCTCAAGTGAGACTTCATCTGCTTCGTAGGTGTTGTCGAAAGGGCTAGTAGTTAGGGTTTTGTTGGTGCATTGTTGTAGCGTTGAACATTGGGTTTTCCCCTGTGCCAAAAAATGGTTCCGTTGTCAGGACTGAAACTGTGATTGCTGGGAACTAAGGAAAGAGAAGCTCAATGCGAAGATCCGACCTGAAACTATGAAAGCTCCATGCATATATCTGTTGCCCTAGTGCGCAACAGTCCACTTGACCTATGAAGCCTTGTGCCAAGAAGAAGGGTCAGATTTGAAGAAAAGAGGTAAGATCTGAAGGCTTTGTGCTCTGAGAAAGGTAAAAGTGAGAATTTTTTCTTAAAGAGATAAGATATGCAAGCTCTGTGCTCTAATAAAGGTAAGAATAGTGAAAAGTTTTAGATCTTGAAGCTTTGTGCTCTGTTGAAGATAAGATTAGTGGAAATTTTTGTTTCTAAAATATGGATCTAGGTATGTTTGATAAGATTTGTTCTAGCTTGAAGACTAGGGAACTGATAGATGAAATAATATTTGATATGAGTAGATCTGATAAGAATAGTGAAAGATATGTTATACCTATGCATAGAGAGAATGTCTGGACTAACAAATGGATGCAAGATCTTAGAAATAATTTTTTGCAGGTTAGCTACTATGATCCTGGTGCACAGTACAGGAAAGGTTGGGGATCATTTAAAAGAAAATGAAGATTAACCCTTTGTTACAGTTGCAAAAGACCGGAACATCTAGCTAAGGAATGCCCTGGTAGAAGATCAAGTTGTATTTATTGTAGAGCTATGGACCATGAAGTATTGGATTTCCTTAGAATGATTGCTAAGGTTGAAAGAATGAATATGAACCAAGAAAACCTTAAAACTGAGATTATGGCAGAACTCCGGAAAGAATCAGAGAAAGTATTTCTATAGATGAAAGAAACCCTGAATGACCACCGACATATCATCTTATCAGAGATCTTCAAAGAAAAAGAGTGCATTGAATCAAGGATAGGAGACTTCGACATTGACTGTGTTCTAGATGAGGAAACACGGGTTAATATCATGATAGAAAGAACTTGGGAACTTTTAGGGAAGCCTACTATGATTCCTTCATTGGGAGGAATAGGATTATTCAGAGGAAAACTAATAACCCTATGTGGAAGACTTACCCAGATATCTATGAATTCCAATGAAACTTTGACATAGGAATATTTTGAGGTTGTTAAATTTTTTGACAACAGTGCCCCGTTTGCTATGTTACTAGGAAAACCTTGGATCGAGAAGGACTAGACTAGAAGGAAGGAAGAAGAAGTCTTAGAGAAGAAGAAGAAAGAGTTGAAATATTTCATGACTAGGAGGATCGCACAGCTAATTGAAGAACATGAGAATAGGTCGAATCTACTTAGGACGAGAGACTTGGATGTTGAAGTTGAAAGAACACAAGAAGATTTGTAGAAGACTGAAGTACCTATCCCAGATAGAGAAGAAATATTACCCTTGAATCTTAGGAAAGAATATCAACAGGGAAAATTTACTATGCCAAAAGAAGATAAGAATCAGAATGGAAAGAGGAATAACGAGATGAAGCTCACCAGAAAGAAGGCTCAAAAGCTCAGCAAGAAGAGAGAAAAGATCGAAAATTTACAGAAGGGTCAAGAGGGAACTTCGCAAAGGGAAAATTTACAAAACAAGAACTTCACCGAGATAGTAGAACAACGTCACATGACACTTCACCATAGCGAAGCAATATAGTCATTGGGGACAGTATAACCGTAGGACCGACACCCCGAATGGGTAGAAAGGCATTTATGGTTAGAAAGATCACCACTAGACCGTTGGAACCGCGCCATAACGAACATAACTGAGTTAATGGAGGCTTCTCGCCCATTGGAGAAATCCATTTCTTCGTTGTCTATTTATTCCATCGAACCTTGCACCAAGAACACTTTTTCTAACCTTGAATCTGAGCCCATAGATTAGTTGATTCCGCACAATGATCATCACGCTATCACCATCCGTCAGGTTGCATTGACTAGTTACTCTTCAAACCCGAGAGATTCAACCACAATCGCGTATGTTCGAAGAACTTGGCGCAGTGAAAGAGTCCATGAAGGAGGTACTTATTGAACTCATGACTGAAAGAGTAATGTTTAAAAGAGTAATATCTTTGGGTGTACAAGCGTCGTCGACGAGAGGAGTGCAAGCCTCTCCATCGACTGCTTGCGGATTTGGGCCATCGTGACCAACAACAGAGAAGAGAACCAAGCAGAGAGATGACCTAGCAAATGTGAAGATGATCCCGACCATATTTCCCAATTACATCCCACCTCTAGCCGGCACAGTGAGTCGAGATAGTGTGCCAAGAGATTTTGAGTACACCATGGTTACTGCGTACCTCCCAAAGGGGATACACACAATAAGAGCACAACAATACAAGATCGCAGCGTTGAAGTTCACTGACTTCAACCTCAAATATTGAAACAACAATAACCTTCTCTCCCCATACAAATACTTGACCAAAATGAAGGGGAAGAATTTGAAGATAATTCCCTAGCCATGGACGATGAACCTCGCGCAATCCACCCTGTTGAATATAATGAAAATCCCACACTTCATAAGGCATCAGGAAATTAACGCCTATGTCAAGCTACTACTTTCATGTTACCATGGCAACTACTTATGGCTCGACCGTCGTATCACAGTTGATCCATCGTTGATCCATAGGATCACAGGATTGAGTATGAAAGGACCTGATCCCTAGGATTTCTATCCAGGGAAAGCCATAGACCACGCGTTAGCACAAAATATCAAGGATACATACGACGATGTTGAGAAGGGGACGTGAGGTTACAAGGTAGCTTCCATCCAGAATGGCGTAGTGTGCCTAGCATGTCAGTTAATTGCAGGGAAGCTAGTACGAAAGAACCGACCCACGCAGGTCAGAGGCTTTGTCGTTGACCTTGTAGGGAAGTGCATGGAAGGTCTACAGATGAAATGGGTGAAGTACTTAGTGAATCAACTTGAACTATACTACCGCGAAGCACAGGATCAGGGCTATCAGTTCTATTTTAGCTAGCTCCTGATCCTCATCGTGTTTTTTTCTTGGGAAATGATGGAAGGTGCGACCTTCCCGGACATCAAGCCATTTGAGCCTCTTGATGCGAAGTTCACCGCGCTCTGGTACTCAAACGATATGAGAAAACAGTGGTAGTTGAATGTTTTTTTTCACACATATTACCTCAAGTTGAAGAGAGACATCAAAGATGAAACTCACATGACTCTGAACACCCTACAGAGGTTCCAACCCCTAATGAAGTTTCGTGCAGATCAACACTTCATCTACATTAGAACGTGAGAAGATGAGCATAAGGAGGAGTTTCAGTCATACTACAATATCAAAAAAGAGGGCCTTGAGGAGATCACTAAGGACTGGTCGACAGACCTCCTTATTCACGCAGACCCTGTAGAGATGTCTGACCCTGACAGCCCAGAGACCACGCCCAAAGAACATGATACACCCGGACACAATAGAATGAAGAAGACTGATGAGGTCCAAGACTTAAGCATCGCCTCAGGCAAGATTGCTTCAATATCACCTGACCGAGGGGGTGATGACGAAGTACAAGAGATAGATGGAAAAGAATCTGAACAGAAATAAGGTGAAGTAACACCGCCTAGAGATGAGACTGATCCCCTGAAGAAGAGGAAGGTTTCTCCCCTGAAACCTTCTTCCCAGAAGAAATCCAAAGCCACCATTACCAAGATGCAGACTATACTCACTATCGATGATTTTGACTTCATCATAGCAGCTCTAAACGATGCCTCGCAAGAAATTGTGGAGAAACAAGAAGCCAAGTAGGAGGAAATGTATGACATAATTGAGGTCAAACTTTGAGGGGTACAATAGGCCCTTCAGTCTAGTCGTGCAATGTCCATTG
The DNA here is from genome assembly GCA_900067695.1 of Picea abies. Taxonomy (NCBI): domain Eukaryota; kingdom Viridiplantae; phylum Streptophyta; class Pinopsida; order Pinales; family Pinaceae; genus Picea; species Picea abies. The sequence continues at coordinate 5,989 of CBVK0100413702.1, forward strand.
CACCCCTGCCATTGGGAGAACCAGAGTTGGGAGATGAGCCAGCCCAACTCCACCGACTAGCAGATGCAACTGAAGCTCCCCTTTGTCGAGCACAAGAAGAAATAGAACAAGCCACTGTTACAGGTGAATCCTCCTATGGACAAGCGGATTCCCTCTTGGTATCTATACCCCTAAAACAAAGACATAAAGGGTGCTATCATTGGTCACTGACATCCTTTTAGATCTAATTAATATAATGAATGAAGAGGAAGAAGATAAGTGTACCTTTTTAAATGGCGTTTGTCCTCACAAAGTCCAAGTTGAGATTCAATCCCAAGCTCCTCGATAGGTCCTGTAGAACAAATAAAGATACAACAAGCTTCCTATTATACTGAGATTAACTCAAATACAAATCTATCTACTAGAGACAAGTTTATGTGGAACAAACACAAACTTGAAAGAAACAGACCAAGCATATATGTATATTAATGAGAACAAATGAAGAATACTTATAATCCTTCGATGAAGGTGCAACAACTTCTTCCAGATCTCCTTGTCCAACCCCTTTGCACAAGTAATCTACATTGATTATGCTTCAATGGAATCATAGGTTTCATACCTCCAATATTTTCATCTATCAAGTACCTTTCACCATGAGAAAGACTCCTTATATAATCTTTGAGAGGCCCAACCACTTGAGAGATATTTGGGATAAGTTGAGGATTCCTCTCCTTCAGTTGTGGATATTCCCTAAGATCATGCCTTGAACTCATATTCAAATCCAACCAACTTCAGAGATTGAGGGGATTCTTCCTTGATTTTCTCCAACAAACCAAATTTCGCCCAAAAAAGGCCAGTGCTCCCTCAAAAGGGACACAAAGCATTTAAACACTCCTCTAGAAGAGGGTATAGAGAACCAATGCTCCCTGGCAGTATGTAGGGGAGCGCTCCCTTCCAAATTTGACTTTTGAGTGGCTTTCTCAGTTGTAAAAGGCTTGTACTCCTTGTCAATTGATTTCTCTTCTTCAAGACTAGTCTTTGAGGTGTCTTAAGTGTCCTTATGATGTCGTTAGAGGCACGACAGAGGCAATATGGAAGTATGATGTTTGTGACACTTGTGGTCAAGATGCGACACTTGCGGACAAGATGCGACACTTTCAACACTTGTATTGACGACACTTGCGACACTATTTAAGTGAGTAATTTTGATGTGTAACAGATTGCCCCCCAAAGTGAGAAGTCAGAAGACGATGATGACTGAAGTACCTTGTAGAATTTTTAAAGCAAGGGTATGGACGTAGAGAACCTGGTCGAATCTACACACAACCATCAAACAAATATTATGACATGTTTCAAACCCAAGGTAGCCATACCTATGCTTGAGTGATAAAGACTTTTTCAGGTATGGCCGCCATAGAATAAACTGTGGATCCATAATTATATTGACAAAAAATGTATAGCCACCAAACATACAATGTGGATCTATACTTCTATGACATGAACTGATCGTAGCCATGAAAAATACATAGTGTATCTACGAGATGACAAGACATAGCCACAGACCAATACAAAGTGGATCTATGTGACAATATATGTGTCAATATTCAAAAGAAACTTCGTCGCAACCTGTGTAAAGTATATATCAGAGTGAATGACTCAACCTAGAGTCTTCTTACCAATCCCGATGTAGTACGAATCTAACCATGTGAATAGATGTCCTGATGTTGAACATGGAAGAAACCACTTGATTACCGGTCAATGATGTAAATTGTTAACAAGGGCGAGGGAAATCACCATTGATGTTAATGATTCCCAAGGTACCATAGTACATTCCAACGAATGTGAATAGATGATTTGAATTCGAACATACATGGAATCATCCAATCAGAGGTCAATCATGTAAACCCACTGTCAGACGTGAGGAGGCCTGCCATTGAGGCATGCAGGTCCCAAAGTACTAATCGGTTTCTAATTCTAGTTCTTGGATGATGTGTTGAGGACGACAGGAATAGACTCGTCGCAGGAGGGCCTTGATGTATCCCCCATCAATGACATGAAACTGACATAGAGATGTAATTGGTGGATCAAATAAACATGGACTGACTCAGGTATTGAAACAAGATATTTGTGATGGCTGACTCTCAAGGAAGATACTTCCCTTGAACACTGAGGCATGACAGCAGAAACTTGACATGGACCAAAACATAATAATGCAATGGATACCATGACTTACGTCGAGTGACCCAAAGGAGTAAGGAAACTCAAAGGATTGGTTCAATGTAAAGGTTCAGCAGATTGAAATGCGTGCAAAGATAAAATGTCATGTTCAAGGGCGATTGTAAGGTCACTAGTAAAGTTCTCAAAACTGCTTGGCTTGCTTCTTTCAATTTCCCCCCCATCCAGATAGACGAGTACCTATTTTTGGTTTAACAAGCTTGAGGAGGGTAACACATGCTTGATATAACTCACCTTCGATAAGTTCCTCTTCCTTTGTTTAATGAACTGGAAGAAGTAAGGGTTCGGTCCCATATGGGCCCTTCAATGTATGATTTTTTTAACGAGTCCAGAGAAGGTAAACTCAGTGATTTTTCATGTTTAGAGAGTCTGAAAAGAACTTAAAGACCACTCCAGAGTTGTCATTTTTCGTAATATTAGTCTTGCGAGGCCAAAAAAGCAATAAAATACCACTTGAAAGACACCCTTTCAAACCTTTTAACGAAAGGAAGCAAGATCACTCGGCATTCTTTTCATGTTTAGAGAGTCTGAAAAGAGATTAAAGGAGATTCCAGGGGGTTCCTTTTTCATATAAACTTTACGAGTCTGAAAAAGTGATAAAAGTCTACTTGGTTATATTCTCATGTATTTATGAGCACGAGAAGGAACAAAGACTAAGCTCGATATGTCCCCAGCTTGAAAATCTAGTTTCTTAACTCCAAAATGATCATTAAAAGGATGGATACATGCCCCCAAAGCTTCAATTCATTCATCGAATTTGAGGTTGTCACAAATTTCTGTACTAGATGGAGAAAAAGGATAAGGTGGATGAAAAGAAGGTTCAAATATGAGAGCTAATGAAAGACTCGACTCGACATCTACGAGATCTGGCAAAAGAATCGACCTGAGAGGAGAGGTGACTGTTTTATTTTTTAACGAGCTTGACACAGGAAAAGAACAATGCTCAAGGCTCCGAGTTCAATCCCCAGATTTCTGTTTCATTTTTTAACGAGTTTGCTACAGAGAGGAAAAAACTATGCTCATGACCTCTGTTTCATTTTTTAACGAGCTTGCCACAGAATAGAGAAACTATGCTTGTGGATTATTCTTGATCATGGCTTCCAAGAGGATAATGCACTGGGAGGACACCATGTCAAGGGACAAAAATCGGTCATGGCTTCCAAGAGATCTTCATTGGATGGAAGAAGAATGCTCTGGAAGGAACACATGTCGAGGGCCTCGTCAGGGGTAAGGAGATCAGACTCTAATAGCCCTACCGAAGAGATCACCATGTCAATTATCGGATCTAAGTCATCGGAAATTGAAGGCATGGGAGACAATGCCACATAATTGACCTATGGTAGGGGTGATACCGAATGCATATAAGGCTCGGTTAGGGAGGTTATTGGGTTGATGGTCAAGTCAGGTCCAACAAACAAAATTTGATCAATAGTCACCATTCTTCCATCATGCGAGAAATATATCACACAAAAAAGAGTGGACACAATAGCTTTCACGGCATAAACATAATCTCGCCCAAGGAGTAAATTGAAATCTAAGGGGTCCTAGACTACCATAACATCAATAAAGACTGTTTTTCCCCCCAAAGTTACTAGAAACTGAGGAAGGATCCCTAAAGGGTGACTAGTTCTTCTGTTGAAAGCGAATAGAGTCTGGGTAACTGGCACAAGCATAGGATAACCCAAAGCTTGCCAAGCAATAGAGGAAAAAATACTAATGGACGAACCTTTATCTATCAATGCATGAGAAACGTCTCGACCACAAAATTTTACTGTAATATTGAAAGGCATGTGAGAGGGAAGACGTGGTCTAGTTAGCACACCCCAATCAAAAAGGATGGCCTCATTACTTGGAAGGGTTCTTGCAGGAGAAGGAGGAATGCCCGCTGACACGGTAGATCCTATTTCAACGAGAAAAACGTGGGCAAAATCGGGTTTACTCTCTAGAGGGAGAGTAGGATCGATCGATAATGGGATCGAATCGACCACCTTGGCACTCTTCAAAGGAAGAGTGGGATTGACCGATGATGTAATTGGAGAAACCAATTTGGCACTCGTCAAAGGAGGAGTGGGATTGACAGATGAAGTCACTGAAGCAACCACTTTGGCACTCATCAAAGGAGGAGTGGGATCGATTGATGGTGGAATTGGATTTACCACTTTGACACTCTTCAAATGAAGGGTGGGACTGACCAAGGAAGGAACTGGATCAATCATTTTAACACTCGTCAGAGGATGAGTGGGATTGATCGATGAAGTAACCAGAGCAACCACTTTGACACTTCTCAAAGGAGGAGTGGGATCGACCGATGGCGGAGTCGGGTCGACCACTTTGACACTCTTCAGATGAAGGGTGGGACTAACCAATGATGGGACTAGATCAGTCACTTGGGTTTCACTTTCCTGATAAAAAGTGGGGCTGATCGATGACAGAATTGGATCAACTACTTTGGTGAGTGATTCAACTAAGGATGAAACTAGATTGACCACCTGATCAACTGGATTGACCGGGGATGGAACCAGATTGACTAGTCCATCAAATAATGATGGGTTGGGAGAAATCTTATGATAATCTTTTGGAAGTTGAATTTTTTCCAAAAGAGAAGAAGCCTCGTCCATGCGAGGAAAAAGGTGAGAATAATGATCACCTTTGCATAACATACAAGGTAATTTGACAGTTGTCTTCTTCTTACCAACCTTAAGATCACTAGTTGACGGGGTATCACTGGCATGACCAGTAGGGGTCGATGATGTGGAGGACCACACTTCTAAGACCTTGGGAATACTAGAGAAATCCATCAGAAAGTGGTTACACTTACAAACACTGCAAGGGAATTTGGATTTCATATTCTTTGATCTTATCGACCTCATCAACACTCCCACTACTATTAATAGTAGCTGGTTGCTTGGATCCAACATTTGATGAAGTTGGAGGCTTGGTCCCTTTCTGGTTCTTCTTCTTCTCTTTCTATTTCTTCTTCTTATTATCAATCTAGCTACTTGCTTGCGAGCTTTCACTATGCGAAGAAGGAGAAATGGAAGGAGACCTGATGGGCGAGGAAGGAGAAATGTAGACATGAGTTTGATGTGTGGGTGGTGTGATTACACCTGAAGCACCTACATTCGAGATCACCAAAGTGGAAAACAACCATACTGGTAACCCAATTATGAGACCTGGAAGGCTCAAAGTAGCGATGTAAGGAGGACCAATGTTTCTGTAAGAAGGAAAAAAAAAGGGTTCCCCTGGAAAAGGGGTTCCTTAATTGGTCATCCTGGGAACTGATGCCATAAAAATAAATCTCCAACCTAGATTCTTCTAGGGAGAACAAACAACACATGCTAACAATCTAGTAAGCAAGAAAGCAAACAAAACCTTCTCACACTGAAGACACTAGTTGGTGATGAAATCCAACATCGCAGGAAAAAAGTAAGAAGGGGATGAAATAGAGCGGGTGGAAAAGTTACGTTGAAAACCTGCTTAACGGACTTACACCCTGGTGCAAGATCCCACACATAATCTTGGATATACCCTCCAATTAGGCCGAGTGATTCTGGCCAACGTCGATTCCAGGTACCGTGAAGACTTGCCCCTCCATAGTCACCTTGTGTAAATACCCTAAAGAGATAGGACACTAAGGTTACCAACTACAACAATGATTCCTGGGGAAACAATCGACAGTCTGATTCACGTGCAAGGGCAGGGTATCTAGCCCGAAATCAACTTGAAAGGATTCCACTAATAATTGTGGGTATACCTTCAAGCGACCCCCATAATACGTGCAATCTCTACACCAAGACCAACAAAACAGGGTGAGTAACTTTTCCAGTCTTAATGCGACCTCGTGATTGACCCTTGTGTGAGAAGGGCTTCCCAGGACAAAATGCAACAATTGGATTTCACCGCTCCCTAACACAAGATCCTACGTTTGTTTGCAGCTTTGGAAAGTTATATTTCAGACCTATCCCAAAGCCCTACAACTAATCTAATGTATGTTTTCTACCAGAAAAAGTAAAAAGTGTCTAATCAATTTTTAGTTTAGCGCTTGATTTTTTACAACTGTTGTTTCTCAAAAGGAAAATGGCGTGGACAATATGGTGTTTTGACTGACTCGAAATTTATGCAAAGAGATGAATATGCAATCTTTTCATTTCTATGAAAGCTATGCTACGAGAAGGAGAAAACATATATCATTACAGATGCACAATGTCCCAAAATGTCAAAAACATGCAATTCCTCTACTTTAAATGCAAACAGTCAATGAAGACACTAAAATGTGAAGAAGAATCCAAGAAAAGATAGGGAGAATAGAGAAACCACTCAAAACTTAATTGCTTGGGAAGATGACCTCAAAGATCAAATGGAATGGTGCATAGACCTTTGAATTTCCTCACAAAAGATTCCACTCAGTCAGATAAATGAGAAGAAAACAATAGGTTGACTCTAAATTAACAAAGACAAAGAGTGACTTCAAGGTGAGGAAAGAAAATGTCAAAATTCCAAACAAAAATTGATCAATTCTTAGAAAGCAGAGTGTTGAAGACCAAGATAAAGATAAACTAAGATGATAAGACCCTGAGCAAGTGCCAAAATAAAAAATTGAACCTTAGAGAAAGAAACCCTAAATGATTTTGCACAGAAAAAAGGGCAGTGCTCTGGTGTAAGGGGCACCAAAGCATCGTTCCAACGCTCTGTGTAAGACTAGTAAGGTGCGCCAACACTCTGCTAGAAAGGGTAGGGGGGTGCTGGCCTCTAAAAAATTCAGAAAAAATGCACAGAAAGACAAAAAATCAAGCAAAATCATTCAATCAACTTGAAGGTGATGAAATCAAGAGCCAATCAATCAGATCTAAGAATCAAAGACAATATGTAGAAGGTCAAGAAGTGGGCAAAGGGCCAAAACAAGATCTAGGAAAGGAAACAAAAATCAGAGCTCTTCTCTAGTGGAGTTGTCGATTTTTGTTACAGGTGAATCCTCCTGCGAAAAAGAGGATTCCCTCTTGGTATCTAGACCCCTAAAACCAAGACAGAAAGGGTGCTATCATTGGTCACTAACATCCTTTTAGATCTAATTAAGCTAATGAATGAAGAGGAAGAAGAAAAGTGTACATTTTTAAATGGCATTTGTCCTCGCAAAGTCCAAGTTGAGCTTCAATCCCAAGCTCCTCGATAGGTCCTATAGAACAAACAAAGATAAAACAAACTTCCTATTCTACTGAGATGATCTCAAATACAGATCTATATACTAGAGACAAGTTTATGTGGAATAAACAGAAACTTGAAAGAAACAATCCAAGCATGTATGTTTATTAATGAGAACAAATGAAGAATACTTACAATCCTCTGATGAACCTGCAACAACTTCTTCCAGCTCTCCTTGTTCAACCCCTTTGCTCAAGTAATATACATTGATTATGCTTCAATGACATCTCACTTATGGGATCATAATTTTGGTGTAATTCTCAATCTTCATATATGTATTATATGTTGCCTATGAGATCATAGGTTTCATACCTCCAATCTTTTCATCTATCATGTACCTTTCAACATGAGAAATCCTCCATATATAAGCTTTGAGAGGTCCAACCACTTGAGAGATATTTGGGATAAGTTGAGGATTCCTCTCCTTCAGTTGTGGATATTCCCTAAGATCATGCCTTGAACTCATATTCGAATCCAACCTACTTCAGAGATTGAGGGAATTCTTCCCTAATTTTCTCCAAAAAACCAAATTTCACCCAAAAAAGGCCAGCACTCCCTCAAAAGGGACACAGAGCGTTGAAACGCTCCCCTAGAAGAGGGTACAGAGCGCCAGCGCTCCCTGAAAGTATGTAGGGGAGCGCTCCCTTCCAAATTTGACTTTTGAGTGGCTTTCTCAGTGGTAAAAGGCTTGTACTCATTTTCAATTGATTTCTCTTCTTCAGGACTAGTCTTTGAGGTGTCTTAAGTGTCCTTATGATGTCGTTAGAGGCACGACATAGGAAATATGGCAGTATGATGTTTGTGACACTTGCGACACTTATTGTCAAGATGCGACACTTGTGGACAAGATGCGACACTTTCAACACTTGTAATGACGACACTTGCGACACTATTTAAGTGAGTAATTTTGATGTGTAACAGCCACCCATGCCTTGAAGCAAGTGAAAGGAGTACTCGTAGAACAATGCTGACTTGCAGAGCAGGAGAAGGTTGCTCTCCAGATGAAATTGGAAGAGGAGAAAACACAGATACAGCAAGAAAAGGAACAGTTGCTCAGAGCAACTCGAAGTGAAAGAAGTAGTCAATAGAGAACTTCGCTGTGTGATAGGCTTAAAGACACAGGCAGAAGACTGAGTCACACATCAAGTAGAGCATCTCGCAGAAGATATCCTGCAACTAAAACAATGAATAGCAGACTTTGAGCTCCACACAGTGTCCGACACTTCGCAGGATGTGAGAGATCAAAGAGAAGAAACTGCCCGAAGCGCAGTTGAAAGAATCAAGGGCATTGCCATGGAATGTAAACAATTGAGTTATCACAGTGCTTAGACGTATGAGCGACTCACTGAGAATCCATAATTGAAGACACTGGATTCATAACTCTAAGAGGTGAAGTATAAAGTAGAAACACTACAGGTGCAGTTGAAGCCCCTGTCAATTGTTCAAAGGATGAAGCGATCCCAAGAGCAGCGCACTGCCCAGTAGCATGTCCACACCATTCAAAGAAAAGTCATGGAAGTGACTCAAAGACTCCAACTATACAGGATGAGGATTATCAACTATTCACAGAGATCGAAGGCCAAGGATCATAACTAGATCAAGTCATCACTACAGGAGAACAACGCCTAGAGGGATCGATTAATGAAGCTTTTATCTAAGAGTTCGCTGAACAAGAGGTCGTGGAACAAAAACAAGTCGAAGCAGCTCAAGCCAAGCTCAAGGTTTTTGAGGCAGAGTTATCCAGATCAGAGTGACTCAGGATGAGTCACATGTGAGTATTGGGGGCCTTTTGGCCCTTAACCAAGTTTTGAGGATCCTTGGTTAGGTTTGACATATTTTTGGGACTTCGACAGGCTGTCGAAGGCAGAGCACAAGATGAAGCAGAGATTGCAGGATCTCAGCCCCTTTTAGGGCCTTTTTTGGGATTTGGGATTATGTAACGGGCATGGGAATGTTGGCCCATCGGTTTACCCATGTTTAGGCCCATTTTGTAATGTATAAATAAGTAGCTAGGCGATGTAAGAAGAGCCCAGTGTGCTAAGTGATGAAGTTCAATCTATGTGATCAAAAGTGATAAGTGCTGAGTGGAGGTTTTTTTTTTGCATACTGTATGAGGCTTGCAGAGCTCAGTGAAAGAAAGTGTAAGAGACTGAGAAGAGGCTTAGTGCTGTAACCTAGTCCGGGGAAGGAGGATCTAGAGACATGCACAGATCTCCTGTCCTCTTCGAAGTAGGGTTTTTGTGGCTCTATGCATGTAACTGATTGAAGAAGCTAATAAAGAAGACGAAGAGTTGGTGGATGTAGCCCCAGGGTGGGGGTGAACCGCGTACATGCTATGTTTCTCTTCTTTGTGCGATGTATTGATGCGTTTATATGTTAACTTGCTTAGTGCTTCTATATATATGAATGGTAGATAGATATGTTAATGTTATGTGCTTAATAGTATGGATGAATACTAGATCTGGCCTATGTGGATGTTCTTAAGTGCTTAGTAGATCTAGTTAAATACTGTAATTCTTTGTAATTAGGGTTTAATTGCGTTGTAAACTAAGACTGGATATTGATGAACTATAACTACTAAATTCCATGTTAAGGTGTTATAGTCATAGATATGTGTCCCAGCTAAGGTTGCAGACACTGGAGTCCTGCAACCACCCCTGCCTCTACCTCGGGTGAGACTTCATTTTATTCGCAGGTGTTGTCGAAAGGGCTGGTATTTAGGGTTTTGTTGGTGCGTTGTTGTAGCGTTGAACCCTGGTTCTTCCCCTGTTCCAACATGAGCCACCTTTATCCAATCACACTGTAGAAAGAGAAATGAGAGAGCTTCGTGAAAGATTAGAGGCGATGGAGGTAGTAGAGGAGGGAAACTGATGCTGGGGACATCAGTGATGCAGAGAGTGAAGAAGTAGAAGTCGAAAAAGATGCAGGGAAATTGTTTTTCTAGGAACGCTTGCTGAGAGGGATTGTTAAGTTGGGAGCTAGAGCCAAAGTAGACATCCCAATGTATGAAGGCAATTTGGATGCTGAAGAGTTGTTGGATTGGATAAGATCCATGGACAAATATTTTGACTATGAAGATGTCAATGAGGAGAAAAATGTGAGACATGTTGTCACCAAACTGAAAGGACATGCAACACTGTGGTGGAATGAACTACAGGCTGAGAGGAAAAGTAAAGGCAAACAAAAGATAAAGAATTGGGACAGAATGGTAGCCAAGCTAAAGTCTAAATTTATGCCTAAATATTATCAAATAAATCTGTTCAGGGAGTTGTAGAACCTAAGACAGAAGGGTATGACAGTAAAAGAGTACACGTATGAGTTCTACAAGCTGAATATCAGGACTGGACAGCGAGAGAAGGATGAGGAAAAAGTTTCCAAGTACATAAATGGCCTGAGGTATGAATTCCAAGATGAGATCAACATGATGTCTGTGAGGACAGTAGAGGATGATTATCAAATTTCTCTGAAGGTAGAGGAGAAGTTGGATAGGAAACAGATTCAACGAAACAGAGGTAGAAGCCCAAGCAAAGGCAAGGGAGTTGCCCATGATAAGACATATAAATCCTAAGGCGAGACAGAGAAACCACAAATTCACTCAGAAAGAGGAGGAAGTTCCCGAGGAAGACAAGGTGGTGGAAGAAGTTCTTCTAGAGGAAGAGGAAGAGGAAGAAGCAGAGGAGGAGAAGTAAGGTGTTATGCCCATGGAAATACAGGACACATGTCTTGGGAGTGTCCCGAGAAAAATAAAGAAGGAGGAGGTGAAGCTCACATTTCATAAGCATAGAAAAGGAATGTTGAAGAAGAAGGTGCAGAGGATGGAACATCCCTGATGTTGAGGAAGGTTCTCTTAAAACTAGAGTCGAAAATTGAAAATCTAGTGCAGTGGAACAGTCTATTCGGGACAGATTGCAAGACTAAACACAGAGTATGCAAGGTGATAATTGACAGTGGGATCACTGAAAACTTAGTATCCACAGAGATGGTGGAGAAATTAGAGCTGGAGACAACTTCACATACAAATCCATATAAAGTCTCATGGTTGCATAAAGGACACCAGGTAATGGTCACTAAACAATGCCTCATTGAATTTAAGATAGGAGGATATAGAGATGAAATTCTGTGTGATGTGATTCCTATGGATGTATTTCATGTTTTGTTGGGAAGACCATGGAAGTTTGACAAAAATGTCATTCATGATGGGAGAAAAAATACTTACACCTTGGAGAAGAATGGTAGTACACACATGTTGCTGCCAAGAGAGGAGAAGAAAGTAAAAGAAGAAGCCAGCACACACATACTTCTCATGAGTGGGAAGGAACTCCTGAGAGAATTCAAGAAGGAATAGGAGATGTAGTTTGAAGTGGTGAGGAAACCCAAAGTTGTCCTTACAAGTACTTCTATGGATGATTTTCTTGAAGAAGTTCAGGAGTTGTCAGATAATTTTACTGACATAGTAGTGGATGAGTTTCCTAACTTGTTTCCACCCATAATAAGTATCAAACATCATATTGATTTGATACTAGGAGCAATCTTACCAAACAAAGAAACATACATATTGACATCTCAAGAGAATGAAGAGGCAAAGAACCAAGTCCAGGATTTGTTAGACAAGGGTTTGGTCAAAGAGAGCTTGAGTCCATGCGTAGTACCAACCGTGTTGAGTCCAAAGAAGGATGGAGGATGGAAAATTTGTACAGACTCGAGATCCATTAACAAGATCATCATCAGGTATAGATTTCCTTTGCCAAGAATGGATGACTTAATGGATTGTTTAAGTGGAGAAAATTGCTTTTCTAAGATAGATTTGAAAATTGGATATCACCAGATAAGGATGAGAGAAGGTGATGAGTGGAAAACAACCTTTAAGACAAATGAAGGATTGTATGAGTGGCTTGTTATGCCATTTGGCTTAACAAATGCCCCAATTACTTTTATGAGGTTGATGAATGAAATATTGAAATATTTCATTGGCAAGTTTGTGGTTGTATATCTGGATGATATATTGGTCTTTAGCAAGACTAAAAAGGAGCATTTGAGACATATGGCATTAGTGATGAGGAGACTACAACAGAAGAAGTTGTTGATAAATCTAAAGAAGTCCTCTTTTATGAAGACATAACTCATTTACTTGGGTTTTGTGATCTCTTCAAATGAATTGAATATGGATCCAAAGAAGGTGAAATCAATCAAAGAATGGTCATTACCAAGGAGTATGTTTGAAGTGAGAAGATTCCATGGATTAGCAAATTTCTATAGGAAGTTCATCAGAAATTTCAGTGGAATTTGTGCACCAATGATGGATACAGTGAAGAAGAGGCACACGTCTTTTAAATGGAGAGAGGAGGTTGAGAGGAGTATCAATATATTGAAGGAGAAGATAACAAAATGACCAATTCTGGTCTTGCCAAATTTCGGGAAGACATTTCAAGTGAGATGTGATGCAAGTGGAGTTGCAATTGGAGCAGTCTTGAGTCAGGATAATAAACTAGTTGCATATTTCAGTGAGAAGATGAATGAGACTAAGAGAAAGTACTTTACATATGATAAAGAATTTTATGCTATAATTCAATCCTTGAATAAATGGAGGCACTACCTTGTTCCAAAGGAATTTGTCCTGTATAGTGATAACCAAAATTTACAATTCATAACCAGACAGGAAAAAATGAATCAGAGGCATGCAAAGTGGATTGAATTTGTGTATAATTTTATTTTTGTCATAAAACATATTTCTGGAAATGCTAACAAAGTTGTTGATGCATTGAGAAGGAGATGTTTGATTCTGCAGGAGTTTCGGGTGAAGACCTTAGGGTTTGAACACCTTAAGGAAATGTACAGTGATGATCCGTATTTCAAGTAAGCATATGAAACATGTGCAAATCCTGTGCTGAGAGACAGGAGGTAGTGGATAGAGTATATGATTCAAGAGGGATTGTTGTTCAAGGGAAATCAATTGTACATACCAAAAT
>CBVK0100413703.1:0-19367 GCA_900067695.1 Picea abies
TGTATAACTTGGTGAAACACAAGTTGAAGGACTTGATGGTCTCACCATCCTTATAAGTTATGTTATTGTACTCCCATAACTGCTCAGATAGGATTTTATATTTCCCATAGGTGGATTTGAACCAATATACTAACTCCTCTGAAGTAGACAAATTCTTAGGAGGAAGGTCAAAGAAATCGGCTATAGCCTTTCCTTCCAGGCAATTGACAAATAAGTTCATGCAAGTATTATTGTCATTGGCTCCTATATTGTGATAGGCATTATAAAATGCCACCAGGTGTTCATTTGTAGTGACAATGTTATTACATGAAAACCTAGGAAGATGCTCTTTGAATTTAGTAAGTGGATGAGTTGGAGGTGCTAGGTTAAGAGGAGAGGAAACATGCCACGTTGTGGTTGTAGTATCTTCTTCAAATTGAAAAATCCCATATGTTTTAATGACTTTGGTGGGGTTTGTGGTAGATTGGACAGGGAATCGATGACTATATAAGCTACCAATCACTGACAAATTTGAATACTGAGAGGAGGAAGCACTTCCAGTGCCACCAGAGCCACCACTAGATGCCATATTGTGGATGATAGGTAAGAGAGAGAAAGACAAACTAGATGAATCATACAAGGTCCTCCTTAGAGCACTTTGTTGGGTTGATAACACAATGTTCCTTCTTCCTATTTCAGCAATAGGATTAATTTCCGATGATAAACCTCTTCTTATCCTAGAAACACGAAGGTCTAAGGACGTGAAAAGAAGATCAAAACTGAAGGAAAAAGAAAGTTATGGCTGAGTCCTAAGCTGTCTATGCCTAGCCTCCCAACATTCTTGGGAACTTATGTCTTGTTCAATTGTTTCCCATGAGTGATTAAGATCAACCCGGGTATTGGCAGTGTCTAAGATGCTATTAAACAAGTTTAAAGCAATGCCCATCTGATCTTGAAGACCGAGCTCAATATTAGGTTGCCTTGCAATAGGTACAGTCATTAAGAAATGAAATAGTCAAAGAATCATTATCATAAAAGTAGATATATTCAATGATAATCAAGCATAAAAATCAACCAGAGAGATATGGAAGATCTCCCCAATATGATCGCCAAATAAATATTGAGGAAAATATATGAAATGATCTTATTCGAGAATTTCCAGATCTTTCTTGGCTAAGGCAAGATAGACGGGAATATCACCCTATGTTTATAGCCTCAAATTTTGTTTCCTAATCCACAAGTATTAGTTACAAGGGTTTAGGATGATATTTTATAAATAAAAGATTGCTGAAAAATTCAACATTTTATATAATTTTTTGAATATAACAGATGCAAAAGTAAATGTGGAGACAAAAGAAAAAATACCAATTCAAAATTTAACACAGATGAGACATAATAGCAATCGCTTATTTCATTCCAATCAATCAAAAGAATCGTTCTCTTTACAAAACTCCCTAAGGAAGTTTGGACCAAAGTCAAACTTAGATGTCATCGATGAAAACCATACAAAAGGACTTCTGACAAAAAGTAAAAAATTGGACCTTAAAAGATGGATCAGCTTGCCATAGATTACTTCCCACTCGACTTTGCACAATATCCTTTATCAGTCATGAAATTTAATTCATAATCAGACAAGTCTACACGGGCTATCAAAGATAAATCAACACCTATGAAAAACAAGTGTCTGAATGATGTAATTCATCCTTGAATCTTGTTGTCTACAATAGGACCCTGCCGTCATAAAAGAGAAATGGGATTTCAATGAATTAAAGAATGAATGAAAACTAAACTATCTCAATAAAACTCAAGAGCATACCTTAGTATGTTTTCTCTGTCTATTCTCCCCTTGTTCCTCCTCTTTTTGCCTTTAAGCAATCAAAAATAGTTTAAGTAGTTAAAATACCTCTTTTAGTTAAGTTAACTAAAACTCAACTAACTTTCAGTTTAGGGGAATAATTAATATAATAATAATAAGTGTCTTTAATAAATAATAACTAGTAGGTGGGACCCCTTGTGATTCCCTTTAGTTTCTTAACAAAAATAAACACAACTAGTCAATCAATCACACACATCCCTTCTGGTGGCTTCAACCATCATTCTCATAACTTGAAAATTAGTATCAATGACATTTTAAACCATATCCAAAATATATAATATCCAAAACATCCAAAACATCCAAAAATAGTGTGGTGTCCAAAAACTTCAGTAGTCAATTGTTCTCAACAATCAATAAATAAATACACTCAAAAACCATATTTACCACTTTGGGAGGCAATTTTCCCTTTCTTGTTGTTGTCTCCCTTTGATTTCTCTGAATTTCCCTTAGGATGTGTGGATTCTTTAGGCTTGATCTCTCTAATAACATGAGAGCAATCATCTCTCAAGTGTATGCGGGATGAAACGGATTTAGCGGAATCACTTGAGGGAGAGGAGGGGGCAGAAACAACTTTTTCTTTATCATGTGCATGGTGGGCTTTGGTTTTGAGCCTCTAAGTTGTGTGGGAAGACTGTAAAGGTGAGTTTGCAAGGGAAACTTGGAAAATTGGGTTAATCGGTGGAGGAGGAGTAGGTAGAGACAAATTGGGCCAACCATGATGTTGGAAGACTGTCGGGTGGACAATCTCTTGCCATCTGTCATTTTCAGGGACTTCAAGTTGTAATGAGACATGAGGGGGAACTGGGATACCAGGTACATGCTGGGGTTGGAAGGGAGATATTTCTGGCCTAGGTTGGACTACCCCTTGTCCAATCCAGTTGAAAAATCCATCTTGGAAAAGTTGGTTTAACACTTGTGGATTTGCATCAAAATGTATCGAAAATCTTGGCCTTCTAGGGCCTCTGTTCCAATTTCCTATTCAATTTGAAGTACAAGACAACCAAACATTCATCAATCCATTAAACTATGTATTCAATGCCCAAATAATTGAAATCTGCAATGATATTCCTTATGAATACATATGAATCCATTAAACTATGTATTCATATATATTGCAATGTTATATGCGCCCAAATCAAATCTAAAGAAAATCGCATAGCCACTAACCAACCATATAATAGTTAGGACTAACACAACATCGCTTCACTTTTCCATTTGCATACAACCCTTTAACATAGCTACAACATAGATCCTTTCCCTTTAGGATTTTTTCATAGGTTTTCTTTCCTTGTTTTGGTTATGTTATCACTAACATATCTCTTGTATATATGTGGCTAGGTAGTCGATCACGATGATTTGTGACATAGTTAAATCATAGCAACTGTTAATACATGCCCATCATAACAAAAAAAATAATGCCTTGAATTGCAGAAACATCCCATAAAATGCATCATCCACCTGTTACTATGTCAAAATGAACCCAAGACTGCATTGTCAACCATGAAGGACTGTGTGAGCAACATCAAAGCAGTAGCAGAAAAATGTGTGATATGTCTATATTTGAGTCTCCAGTATACAAGGGGGTCCCACCTACTAGTATTATATTATTAGCATAGTTTAAATAATAGGGCTTTAGCAATACTTTGAGGGCAAAATTCACCGTTATGATTTTAATCGTCAACAATGGTTTTCATAAAATTTCAGCCTTGTGGCATTTGGAATCAAAGTGGGTTGTGGTTGTAAGTATGTCTTGCAAATAAAATATTTGTTGCAAATATTATATTCTTCTTTCACTTCCATTTGCATGCAAGAATCTCTTATATTCAATTGGATTCTATCATGTCTTTGTTGGAATCATTATTACACATGATTAGCTTGCTCCTACCGGTTAGAAGTAGGATGAATAAGCTCGATTCTTGAGCATTTGGTTTGTAGCAGTATATTTTGTTTTCAGCAGTGTGTTTTTAGATTTTGAATAAGTTGCAGAGATTTGGAAGGTGGAAAATGACTCCATATCCCAATGATTAAGGCACAGTTCTTCTTGTTCTTGGCATATCACAGGGAGCATGTCATCCCCCGTGGATCCTATGTAACTCTCTTTCTGTCTCAAGCATTCTCGAGCCCAAATCCACTAGGCATCAAGTTTATTTGAAATTGCAACTAAACCAAGTATATAAATCTCTCTATATATGATGGGATTTTTTATTATTCTTATAGATTCAATGGAAAATCCTCTAAATTATTTGAAAGGATTTGACAAGGTTATGTGAACATGGTAAAAAAAGGAGTTAATAAGATATTTTAAAAGAACAACTTCAAAGGAAGGGTTATTGCAGGAAAACAAAGGAAACAAAGTAAACAGAGCAAGAAGAGCTCAAAATTGGTGTTTAGATCTGATATTTATGATACAAGGAGAATGACAACTCATTCCCACACCAAGCAAAATAGAATAAATTGTCTAGATTTGTTAGTTGAAGCAGCTAAAACTGTCTCCCAGGGAAACATTTAGATTTGACAGTTCGATTTTCTATGAAACCCTAAATTTTGAATGAAATCAACGATAGTTGAAGGAAACCTTTTTTGAGTTCAGGTAATTAAGTTTTTGTTTCATATAATAATGGTTTTTTATTTGACCTAGGCGAGAAAAATATTTTAGGTATGCAAACTGGTCAAAAAATAGCGCTTCAAAAAGTTCTTGTAGCGCCCTGTTTTTCAAGTAAATGACATAGTTTTGAGTTTTTGTGATAGATGATGATGAAAAATGATAATGACACCATTATACACCCTAAAATACACATTAGAAACCATTTTTTTTATCTTCAGCAAAGATTTTTGGAGCAATCTTGTATGGAAAAGGAGAAAACAGAAAACATGGGATTTTCTTGAAATGATTGTTTTTGCAGTCAATTTAAAACTCATATTATGAGGAGATGAAGAGGAATTTGTGAAACAAAAAGATGTTTTTTTCAAGAACATCCTAATATAAAAAATCCTCCCTCATATTTTACATAGGTGCCATGGTTGGGAGATACAACCAGGTCTTTACAACTCATTTTTTAAGATTTGTAAATACATGAATTTTCTCGTTTTAGTCATGTTCTTTGGGAACATATTACGAGGTGATAGAAAGGTATTTTGAAAAAATGAAAGATTTTTTTATCAATAAAAATATCATATACAAAAACCTCCCTCGATTTTCACACAGGTGTCATGGTTTAGGCGATATCGAATGTTTTTTCATCCTTATTTTTCATAATTTCGTTGTAAAAGTGTTCAAGATGAAATGGAACAGACAAGGTGTAATTTGTCCTCACACGTGCCAAGGAGAGTTGTCAGGTCAAGGTGGCATATGTATGTACAAGGAGGATATTTAGCACAAGGTGGCATATGTATGTACAAGGAGGATATTTATGCTAAATATCCTCAAAAAAATTGGTTTACTTTGAATGTTATTAATGCTTTGATATCCAAACCCTAGTTAATTTTCTTAGATTTTTTGTATCTTGTTGATGTAACTGAGTCCAAATTTGACCCTAAGAGGAGATGTTCAGTTCTATTTTGGGAAGATTAGATCCATGCTTTAATGATCTAGTAGTTTTCATGTAAGGTCTATAAATTTCATATAAACTAGATGCGATCTAGTAGTTTTCATGTAAGGTCTATAAATTTCATATAAACTAGATGCAAAGGAGAGGGAACTCTTAGACCTAAGAGGTCTGAGAGAGAGTTTGGAAAATCCAAGAAGAGATGTGAGAAAGTTGTAGGAGACATTTTCTTATTTATTATCATTGTAATACTGAGGAGCATTTTGGTTGTAAGCATTTATGTTATTGAAGGTTCATAATATGTGTGTTATCAGATTGTGTTCTTGTTTTCATTCTGATTTGTCTTCTTACTTGAATAAATTGTATACCTTGAGGATCGTGGTTGCCTTTGATTAATGGATTCTTGAGCATATGAGGATCTGATGTGTCTTTCCTATTAAACATTTTTTACATTCAAGTACCTTGAATTCATTTATGCAGAAAGGATCTATGCCTTGTGAATGTTCTGCTTTTTGTTATTTTTCCCTTCTTCTATCCATTATTATATAAACCCTTTATCTGATATGCATATTGATTTCATTCAATGAGCAAGGTGTTTGCTTGAATCCATATCCCAACGGTCCATCACTAATATACAGTAGCTTATTGTCTTTTCTCTTTCTCGTTTTCTTCTTCTTGGTCCACTAAATTTCCTGAAAACCCAACCCAATTAATTTGATTCTAAGATGTGTTAGGCTTGTTCCTAAAGCAGTCTAGGAAACACTTCTAGCACTAACACCCCTTACAGTGATATGAAAAATGTATATTAATTCACCCTGTACCAAAATTAACATTAATCCCTATAATTATGGTAGATCCCTAAGATCAATCAAATCCTTTAAATTTATCAACCAAATCATAACCTATCCTAACTAACAAAGTCTTTTCGATGCCTTCTAGAGGCATTCGAGTCATTATTACAAATTGAAATAAAATTTAAGAGGACCAACCCTCTTTGGTAATTGAAATTGACCACGAGGTCAATGAATTAAAATATTTTTGAAGTAGATGCTACTGCATCACAGATTTAAATGAAAATATCAAAACTACTAATGGATTAGATGGATTCCATATGTTTGTATCTTTCTTTACTATCTAGGATATAGATCAGACAAAAAATTATTTTTCAGAAGAAGCCTATGTATCCTCCTCGCACTCCATTACCCCTTTCTTTCCTTGTGACAAAAAAGAGTCCTCTTGTGTAAATTCAAGTTCATTGTTTTATGTAATTGACCAAGAGGAGGATTTTCATGTTGATAATGGGACACTTCAGATCACATTGATGGTTATGTCAGGTTCTGATTTTCCTATCTCATATTTTTATCACGAGGAATGAAAGAGAAATATATGGAGCGAAATTTAAATGATGATCACTTTATTAATGAATAAAATTTGGACATGCATGAAATAAATTCTTCCTCACACATGGATAAAGTGGAATTAAGTTGTGTTGATTCATATTATCCTATTGTTACACATTCTCCTAGTATAATTCATATAGATCAAGAATTTTCTCCTACTATTGATGGATCATTTACTGTGACTTCTTATTTTGAAAATTATTTTCATTTTCTCCCCTCTTCTGACCATGAATATGTTTTGGAAGACATTTCAGATCCTCAAATTGTGCAGGAGAAAGAATACCATGTTGATCTCTTCACTTCAAGAGAATAAATAAGCATAAAAGACGTACACCTTTTATCACACCAACCCACTTTTTGTTTCCAAAATGAAAACCACCTTGAGGAAGAACATGTTGATTGTGAAACCATGCCTAGTGTGTTACCTACCAATCCACTATCAGCCATCAATATTTTTAATGAAGAGGAACTACCATGCATGGAGTCACATTTTGAAAATGCCTCTTGTCTCATAGAAGTTTTTAATTCTTTTATTTCTTCCACTCATTATTATTTGTATCTTGATCTCTTTAATGATTTTATTTTGCAGGAAGCCATCCATTTTTCTACTCAAATAAACTCAACAGGGCCGACCCATTTTGAAATACTTGATGGGGGAAATGTGCATATGGAAGATAGAGAGGATAAGGCCTCTTTCCATGAACTTATCAAAACTATGCCTTACGATCCTTTTTCATGGGATGAAGGAAATGATGTAGCAAATGTATATCAAACGATGTCTCCTTCTTCTTCTTCTTCATTTTTGGTTAATAGAGAGTCTTCTTGTTCAAATTTCCCTTTATTGGATATTGTTGATACTAGTGGATCTCACCATTGTCTTGAAATTATCTTCCATATCATGGTGGATGTTAGTCTATGTATATAATTTGTTTCCACTAATTTGTCTCAAGTTGATGGTTGCTTGAAGTATGAGTCCAGGGATGCTTTCCAAGATAATGAGCCACTTCAGTTTATGTTGATGGTTATGTCATACCCTCATTCTTTTGTTTTATTTTCAGGGACAAATAACTCTATTAGCATGAAGATTCTCTCATCAAGAACACATCACACATATTCTATGCATGGTTCTCATTTGGTATGCCA
This sequence comes from Picea abies, assembly GCA_900067695.1. Lineage (NCBI taxonomy): Eukaryota > Viridiplantae > Streptophyta > Pinopsida > Pinales > Pinaceae > Picea > Picea abies. The sequence continues at coordinate 7,944 of CBVK0100413703.1, forward strand.
CTCTCCCATGAATTCCCTCCATCAATTCTATGTGATTCATGGTATATTTTGTGATAGAATTGAAGCATGGTTGGAGGAATCATATTCCTATAAGATTCCCATGAATTATTGCATTGACATATTTCATATGGGGGATAGAGTTTTTAGAGTTTTAATTCTTCCTAATTTTACTCTATCTGTATTCCAAGTTATGTTCCTAATATTTTGTCTTGAACATATGTTTGTAGGTTTGGGATTAACAAAGATGGCTACATTGGAATTATGACTTTACATAGTTCATTTTTTTATCCAGTGTAGTGTAGAATAGGAGTAGGGTAGAATAGGCTAGTTTTTTTCCTTTGCATAGCTTAGCTTTGCTTACTAGTTTGATTAGTTTTATGTTTTTCTTTTTTTTTTACTGTTGGTTGAACAATGAATGAAATCCTCATCCAAGATGGAAATAAATAGTAAAAATTACACAATAATTTTCACCTTGATCGGATTTTGCAATTTAATTCTGATTTGGGAAAACTTATTTTATTTCATCTTCAACAAATTTCTATGTGTTGGGTAATTTTCATATCAATGATTTTATGGAGATCATTTTTCAAGCATTGGGTTATCTCACAAGGGGGATATTTTATAAAGGATACCATTATTTCCCTCTTTTAATGAAAATGGACACTCAAATTTGTCACATACTCATATCCACATAATTCTAATCTGGAAAATTTTGCTTAATTAAGATTCTTACGAGTAGTGGGTTGGTTGTCCTACACATAGTAAATTGAAAGTTTGAGCGACTAAAATATGCCCATCTGAAATCTGAGCCACTCCAAATCCTTGGAATATTTTTAGAATATTATTTTTCCTTGGTTTTGGAGTTGTCCAAATGGTGTCTTTCCCAATTGAATCTTTCTTCAATTACTTTCATCCAACATAAATTTTCTGTATGGATTTTTTAAGTATATTGAGCTTAGCTTACTTTTATTTCTGTTGAGTTATTTTCTTACAGAACTTTTAGTTTTAATTTTTGGGCATTGGTTGCATATCTCTTATGCTCTATTCATTTTTTCAAGAAGGAATTATGTCTATTATCTTGCATCTTTGTTCACACAAGTTTCCTCTAATACACAACAACAAAAAATATTATTCTTTTACACTATCCGGAAACATGTTTTGATCATTTTGGACAACATGGTGATTTAAATATATTTGCTGATATATTTTTCAGAAAATTACTTTGGAACCAATCTTTTCTTTCCTCAACTCACCAATCAGCTAAATACTCAATATTATCATTGTCCATTCAATGGATTTTCAGACCTGATATTTTCTTGATCAATATATTTTCATCCTTTGGTTTTGTTGATTTTGGGTCACTCATTATGGTTACAATATTGAGTAATCTTATTTTTATCATGGATGAGAACTATACAATTCTCTCATGTTGAATCCATTCAAATCCTCGGGAGTTGTAAATAGCTTGATGGAATATCTCCATGCAACTTCTAATATACTAATACTCGAGTTCTCAACATTTTTTTTTCATTTCAACCATGGTAATAATTTTCAAGATGTGAACTCCTTGAGGGTTGTAACTTGTCAATATATTAGGCCCCACATTATTCAACATTCCTTGAACCCAAAATCAGTTGATTCATAATCAGAAAATACAAACATATTTGGGTCATCTTCTATTTGGATCTCTCTTGTTCATGAGCTCGCTGATTTTGTTTTCTGGATTATATGTCCCATTATTTTCAACGGAAAACCTATATAGTAGAGAGACAAGTTACACACTCTTAGTTTCCATTTCCCTTTCCTCTTATTCTATGCGACATGTAGTTTCAAGGAAATGAAATACGTAAATTTTCTAATTGGAACACTCTTTGGAACTTGAGGATATCAATTTCATTGACTTGCCCATCATGTCAATCTTATCACCTATTAGAAATCTAATCTTACTCACTTCATTCAATTTCGATTTATAATCATATTTTTTCATTTGTGTTGGGGAAGTCAATCCATATAGGCTATAACCTGGGATCATTTGCACCTTTCCAGAATATCTTAATTACTCCATTTTCATGAATTTCCTCTTTCCTCTCATAAGGCTAAAATATAATCACACAATGTTTCACATCATTGTCGTCCATAATCAGAGGAAACACATACCTTCGGGTGCAATGTGATAATCTTTGGGTCTGATTTTTATGACTAAGGTTTGTTGATGGACATGTATCTTTAGAAGATAGATGGAATTGAAGTCGTATGGTCATGTTTGTTTAATTTTATTAATTTTGATTACATGACCAAGACGTAATGTCTAGAGGATATTAATCTCGCAACAATCAATTACACCAAACCTTCATGTTAAATGGAATATTGTGGGAAAATCACATAGTGCTTATATCTTAGGAAAAAGGTTGTGATATTTGACTAAATGAACAATAGATTAATACTTGATGATAACATTGACATTTGCATAAGTTTTATGAAAACCCACTTAGTTTAAGTTTACCTTAGCTTAACATGCTTTGCTTAGGATTAGTTTTAATTTTGATCTTTGCTTTTCTTTTTTAGTTTTATTTTAATAAGTTAGTCATTCAAAGGGAGAGTTTCTCTCACACTGTCTAAGAGCTTATCATATCATTATTTTTTGTTATGCAGTTTGGGGAAATGGCTTGGGCAACCAACAGCTTGGGATTTTTCTCTTGAAATGAAAGCAACTTAGGGAAGTGTTAATCTGAACTTGACTACTCAGATTCCTTTGTGACACTGTTTGATTAATGAACCAAGATTGTCCCAATTCAACAGTTGATCAAAAATATATTCTCATTCATTTATTTGCATATTGTTTTATGTTCTATTCGATGTTTGCAGTCGTTTTAATGACTATTTTGATAACCTCCATAACTGTCATTTTTCCTCTTTATCGTATCAAATTGAATTATTTGGATCTGTATGGTTAATGATTACCTTTATAGCAAGGAGAAAATGGCGCTTTCATGAGAAGTATGAAATGTATTTTTTGTTTAAAAAATGATTATTTTCAAATATGCAAAGGAATTACTCATGTCACGAAATATGAAGAGCTTATGGGTTTGTCAATTGTTCCATGTAATTTATTTTTAGAAAAATTGTTAATCCATTTTGCTAAATTCCAAGAAGATGGTTATGTTGCACTAAATGAAATAAATTGTATGTGACAATTGGATTGGAGAATTATGTTGCAAATATTTTCATTAGATCATCAATTCGTTTAATTTGGTTTGTTCTTCATTTCAAATCGAAAAGTCTGGGAATCTTTTCATTGGGTTTGATGTTGAATGGTTAACATGTCATGACTGATAATTGCCTTTGGTTTACTTTTGAGTTTTCACTGAAAACACTTTCATTGTTGTTGCACCAGATATGTTGCTTGTTGTTGGGTTCTATTATCATTTTTTTATCCAAATTCCATCCTTTTGATGACTGACATTCTAGCTTTAGATTTCTTTTAGTTAAGTTTTATTTTTCATGAATTGAATTCATATCTAATTCTTTCTTTCTGATTGTACAGATTCCTTCCATATTTTGATTTGAATGTTGGTATTTCCCTGAGATGATTTGACTTTAGTTTGTTTTGAGGATTACTCTTTAAAATTTTGATGAGGGATTGGTTCAATTCTAGTCACATACTAAAGAAATTTTTTACAAGACATAAGATGCATGGGTTTCTCTATTTGAATGCACATTCACGAAGTTCTTAGCAGTAGGTATGCACTGATAGTTGTGGTGGAACACATATTCCTATTGAGCATACCATGATAATCCATAAATATGGGAAAGTGTTTATCCACTCTTTTCTTTGAGATCCATCCACTTCACATTAATAAAATGGCCAATACTATGATGGTTTTTTTGGAGACCTGTGGGTTAAACTAAAATGCATAACATATACTCAACAAATCAAAGAAACTCTCGTATCACCCCACTTCCTTCACACCCTATGTGAAAATGCATATCTATATCTAAATCTAAAAGGTTGAGCATGTTATGAAATAAAAAGGGAAGTTGAAAGCATTATTAATAGTGTGAGAAGTACAAGTAAACCCATCAAGGTTATGGATGCCTGCTGGCAGTGGGGCCATACTTGTATGGTACCGAGGCAACTTCATTGGGGCTATGGATGTTTGCAGGAAATGAAGCAATGTCAGGAAAAGAGAGAAGAGGAACACACATATGTAGATGTTTGCTTGTTAATAAAAGTGGAAACCCATGGTTGAACCAAAACCAATATGAAGTGTGCATCCAGTAAAAGAATTTATCTCATTAATATGCTCTTTGAAAAAGGTGTGTTAGATTACAAGTACTAGAAATATTGGGTTATATCTTTTAGAATTTCGGTGTCATTGCCGTACCCATGACTATTGGAAAGTTGTCTACAGTCTTGTTGAACTTATCTTTAAAACTTAGATCTAAAGTATAGGCCCTGTAATTCTATTGAAAGAGATAATTGGTTATTCTAGTGTGTCGCCATTTGTTTTGGTTGCAACAACCCCCCTTTACTTTTGCTTGTAAAAGCGAAAGGAAAGGGGGGGCCCTGATAAAATTTAAAACCTATTTTCTAATCCTCTACTACTTGAGTCTAATGTTATTTCTTTTGCTACCTTAAGGGAGTTGGGGGATTGTTTTTTGTTGGTGATTATCTTTGATGGGTGTTGGTCATTCTTTTCAATCTAATGATTTCAAATGTCATCATGATGCTTACTGACCTATGATGTTTCGTTGACATTTGTGTGATGGAATTGACATGTCATCTTTGGAATTTTGTTGATTTTGTAATGCTTGGTGATCTTATGTGGCTGCAAGGTTTGATTTTGTAATTCTTGGTGATCTTATGTGGCTGCAAGGTATGATTTTATATTGCATCTCTCGATTGACTAACTCAAACTGTGCATCTTCCTATTCGCATGATTGTGCCTAGTGTTTTCAACTTTTATATTGTCACATGTGGATCTTAATCTTTGGTTTCGAATAGGCACATGTAGTTTCAGGACATTCATCTAGAACCACCAAGTTATCATTGAATAAAGCTAACACTCTCTTCTAAATTGGATTAAAGGCAGGGAATATACTATGTATGTATTGACAAGTTTTCTTTTGGTCGTATGGCTGATGTCACTCTTCTCTTTTGCAGGAGTGGGTTTGTAGAGACACTTCATTTTCATGACCTCGAGGTCTGAAGCCTTGAGGCTCTCGAACCCACCTTTCCCACAGGCCAGTCCTCAAACTTCTTCATATTGGTTTATACAATGTCCTCTCTTGGTCTTACCTCTCCCCAAAACCCACACCATAAGTCCATTCATCTTCCTCGTTGTGATTCCTTATCATGTTGTCGCCTTATACTCATTAGTTGTCTGTCGCATTCATGCACAGTGGCCTGGAATAAAGACTTTTTCCCCGAACTAGTTGTTTTCCCGCTCCTTACGATCTGATCATGTACTCCCTCTGAGCTGTGCATATTGAGTGGGATAACCTGTGGTGCATGCTTCATTAGAGTCGATGTCTTATTTCTACTAGCCATAACTTGCGATGTTAAATCATCACATGAAGCATCGTCCTTTCCCTTTCGCCAATTTTCCTTCATCGCAGCTTAATCACCACATCCTTGGTCACCATATTCCTGCTCCTCTCCACGATGCCTGGTTTTTTGAATCCTACATTATACGCTTTTTATAAATTGTGGCCCTTAGGTGCGAAACCTTGACCAACGGAACCTTAAGGTGGTGTGGAACTTAGAATCATGCAATTTGGGATCAATTTTCTAACTTGCAATTTAGTTTTAATTGAATTTTAATTTTTCGTTATTTTGTAAATATTTTTATTTATATTTTATTTTATTTTATATATATTATTTTATTTTAATTTAATTTAATTAATTTTTATATTTATGTAAATTATTCATTTTTGTTTTCCCTTGGTTTTCCCCATAATTTTCCCTTAATATTAATTCAAATGGTTACTTTTACTTAAGGGGAAATTTATTCACGTTAAATATTTTACATGGGGTAAATTTATTTCTTAAATAAACTAATTTGCACTAAATAAACAAGCCATTTAATTAAGACCTAGGGTATAATATATATATATATATATATAATTTTGACTTTCATTATTTTCATTTTAATTTTTTTTATTTATTTTGTAATTCTAATTTCTTTTTTTACTAAACCCTAACACGCACATACATTTTTTACCTTTTTATTTTCCCCCTCCCACACCATAACCTCACGTACTATCCTAGGTCCTATTTATAAGTTTCCCTATATTTTATGAAGGATTTTATATTTTCAAGGATTTCCTATTTTTTAGGAATTTCTTCCTATCCTCTCCAAATGGCATGGGAATGGTTAAAATTTGTATTATTCCCAATGCCTTAAAATTTATACCATATTTTATCATGAAATTTTTTTATTGGAAAACTAATTTAATATATGTGTGGGAAAAGGTGTGTGTTACAATATTATTTGAATAATTTATGAAAATGGACTTAAGTTTAAAGCTAGTCAAGGGTATAGGCTAGTCGGGAGTTGATCGTTGACATTGTCATCGACGAATCCACTCATTTTTACCACACTTACCATCATGAAAACCCAACAACGAAATGTGAAAACACCACCTTACCTTTTTAAATATTATTTTAATACTTGCCTTGGAGAACGTGCACCTTTTTAATATTATTTTAATATTTGTTTTAAAAAAATTGTGCATTGAAGTCATCATCGGTGAAATGCATTGAGGTGATCATCGGTGAAATGTATTGAGGTGATCATCGGCGAAATTGAGTGGAGTGTGAAATTTAGAATGTGAACCCATAAAAATCTCTACGCGTACCTTAAAATAATAGTTTTAATAAAATATTAATTTAATATCCCTTGGAAAATGTACACCCGTTGACTTGTATTATTCAATACATTTTCGTTTGGGAAATTATTATATATATATATATATATATATATATATATATATTAAAAGTCGTGCCACACGTAGTCAGTGAAATGAGTTAAGTGATCGTTGAAAACATTGATCGTCGTGTTAGGAGTGTTGAGTGAGGTATGAGTTGGGATAAGTATGCATAGATCTCTGATGACGAATTAATGGGGGAGAATTAGGGATATTGTATGGGAATTTAATCTCTTTGGACTATGTCCATGCGGTGGTTGGGGGGAATATAATAGGGGGGTAATTAGTTTAGTTAATTTAAATTTTATTTGATAACATAGGATTAGGGGTAGAATTTTGTTTTTAACTTTGTAAATAATTGTAGATTAATTGTAGAATAATGTAATTATTTTGTTATTTTGTTATTTTATAATTTATTTTTAATTATTTTACTAATTTAAAACAAGGGAAAATTAGATGAGATTAAACTACGAGCCACGGGACCAATGCCCGCTCAGATTCTCATTCAAACTATCTATAGGGGTTGAACCATTTGAACTGTTGATTTTCGAACTCACTTATGCATGTGGGACGTCTTTTAGTGAGTTGAAGATCAATGGTCCAGATGCACCCACGGGCTAAATCGATGGCTTTTAAGCAACGATATTTAAACGGGCATAAATTTTGCTACAGGTGTCGGAATTGGGTCCATGATACCTTTTCGGAAAGGTATCGGATAGAGGAATGAAATGGAATAGGTCCCTAGGCTAGACAGGTGATAGAAGACATCAAAAAACTTAGAAATCTAAAAAAAAAATAGACCAGGGATTCGAGGGCAAAAATGGCTATGCAAACTTCAGAAAGCCATATCTGGAGCTACGAGGAACGAAATCAGGCCCAAGATGACTCGATGGAAATATGTAGAAGAGAATAACAAGATGGAATCCCAAATTCTATCATATTGGGAGAACAAATGGTCTAAAAATGAAAAACACAGATGGAACCCGAATTTAGTTTAAGAACCGACTATGCAGACTTCAAACAACTATATCTCAAGCTACAGACAACGAAATCGAGCCAGAAATATCTCAATAGAAATAAGAGATAGAGGAGAAGAATCCATAATTGTCTCGTTCAATAGGTCAAAGCCAGAAACACCCAAAATGGCTCAATAAATTCAGAAGACGAAGACAACAAGCAGAGTGAATAATATTTTTAAATAGATATTGTTTGTAAACTACCATAAGGAGAATGTAACCACCCGGATATCTCTTCATCTTCCATTTGTAAATCCCACATATGCATTTTCAAAAATGTACAAAGAAATTGGGGGAAAACGAAATGAACAACCATGAGAGCTGAAGAGTCTCTCTTGTTTTATAAAAGAGAGCTTGTTGAATGTAATAGGGGACTTTTTCCCTTTGTAATGAAATACAATACTATGACTTCTGAGTTAATAAAGAGATGAAGACATTTTGAAGTTATAATTATTTGCAAATGCTTGTGAGACTATTCTACACGTGTATTTGTGGTTTAATTTTTTTGGGTATTGATCATGTGAAGTATTTATGTGCTTAGTATCTAGAATTCTTATGTTGTTGTGATTTCTAATGAGGACAGGGATGATGTTATAGGTCTCCTCTTCAAATATTTGAGATGATATCTGCAATATCATTGATATAAAATAATTTTGTTTCCATGAACTATTTCATCTGTCCAAGTATCATTTTAAGTTGTGTTCATCTATTAGATTTTCTCACGTGGGATAGGTTAGAAGTAGTTAGATTAGATTAGTTTCTTTTATTTATATTATCCTTAGGATTAATTAGAACTCTTTGGGGGATATTTTTTTGTCTTTACCCTTTTTCTTCTTTTAATTCTAAGAGGAAATGAGGCCCATATACTCGTTGGAAACACCACCCCAAATGAGAATAGGTCTAATTGGGACCTACCATCGGACATTCTCCCTTACTTGATTGACATGCCATTCGAACCCATCAACAGTAATTTAGCTACAATAATTTTAAATCTCCTAGATTCGGGAAGGGTGAACTTGCCACATTAGATTGCTTGGAAACTAGTAAAATATAAAGAATACATTGAGGTATCTCGTGAGAGAGAAAATTCCATGTACAACCACATATTATTCGAGGTTGTGTTGGAATTGTTTTGGGCTGGCATGGGTTCTTCTTTAGGTTTCCAACAAAACCCTACAAACCATTATCCCTTCTGGAGACCAGAAGGCAACACTACGCACAGAGTGCATAGGGAAATCTCACCCAAAATGGCTTTATGGGTGACTGCAGGACCCATATTTTTGCAATTATGGAAGGGACACTATTGTGGGGATGTTACACATTATTTTCTACTTCACCATATATCATATCTAACATTTTAACACATCATTATCCAGATCTACTTTTATGTAACTAATTGCATTCATTAAATTTCATTATGTAGTAAATATCATGTTTATTCTAGTGTGTGTTGCATTTTACTACTAATAGATCTATTCATTCATCATAAACCATTGAAATACATAAAAGAAACATTCCACACTGATACACACGTTTTTACCATGGTTCACCCCCCCCCCTCGAGTTACAACCACAAAGATTTGGCATTCTTCTCTCTTTTATTATTCTTCATCAATTTTGTGCATTACATGCATTACAGATGATATGTGGTGTTATGTGAGTCTGACCAGGTCGCACTAAGCTCCACAGCTTGCGAACTGACCCCAAATTACAATATCCGATCCAAAATACTCTAACTCTGTCTGACTGTAATATCATCATCTCACTCTTTCTCCTTCTTCCCCTCCTTTTCTCTCTTACAACATATATTTATACTACAAAAATGGGTTAAAACCCATTACAATAATGACCAAAACCCTAACCCTAAGTGGATTAGGTTTGACCACATTCTAACTTCATATGCGTGGATAGTCCTCGATCCAATCATTTCCTCGCCGCTCCGCATCCTTCTCCCTTCCTTTGAATTTCCTACTTTCTCGGTGCTTCTTTTCCCTATTTTATGGTGTGTGCTCATTTTCTAGTCCATTTTCTAATTGTCTTAATAAATTGTTGTGCTTTTCCCCAAAATGTCATGCACTAATAGGCCTCCAACACTCACTTGTGGCTCATCCCAAGCCACTCAGGAAATGTGTTCTTCATGCACTGACTTCTCCAGCGCGTGGAATTTTCCTGAAATTTCTTCAACTCAAGTGTTTACCTGTACGTTATTTTCTACTATAGACTCCACAGTATGCATAGTAATATGCTCCTTCAGCAGTTCTTCACTTTCCAATCCAACCTTTTCAATATAAACCTTATCTGCATCAATCTATGTCAGCATTTGTTTTGCACCTTCTTATAGTGGCTCCAAATTAGCATGTCTTGCCTGCTTCTTTGCTTGTATCGTCTTCAACTCTGCTTGTAAATTTTTTATTTCCTACGTGCTTTTCAACATATCTGACATTATCATCATTTTATGTTTCTTCTTCAATTCTTGTACTACAGGATTTAATCCTTCTTCCTTCTGGTCTAATTCCTTCAATTTCTCATCCTCCTGAAGATTAGTCCATAACTGTGTGCTCCTATCATATAGCTCTGTGATTTCCTGGATAATCTTCATAATGTTCTCCTTATGACCTATCACCTCTTGCTCCCTTTATGTTTTGACTTCTGGTAGAGTGCTTGGTGATCGAAGTTCTGTCAATTCTGTTATGTGGCTTATATAATTCTCCATGGCCTGCGTGATTTTCTCAATCTTCTCTTCTGTTGGTAAAGTCTCTTCATGTGCATTGTCAGCAACAATTTTGAATACTTTTTCCACCCACTTCTCTATCCTCTCTGTGCAGGTGCAGGTTTCCTCCCCATAAACCTGCACCTGGTTGATTGTTATATTCAGTATCTCACTTACTTCCTTAGCCAATTGTAAATTTGTCACATCTGCTCAGGCCCTTAACTAATTCTCTTTCACGACACTAACTTGAAGTTTATACAACGCCTTTGTTGGAAACTTGGGAAGTGCCAAGTCCAAGTGATCTATGTCCTTAAATTGCTTATGCATTGTCTCCTCATCAACTTGCAACATTTCCTGAGTAATAGAAAAATTTACATTCCCTGACGCTATGATCTATACCATCTCCTATTCTGGAATTGTCTTTTCCTGAGCAGTCTATTGTTGTTGCACTTGTTGTTTTTGTTGCACTGTAGTAAGTTGCAGTTGCTCCAGTGTATATTTAACCTCTGTTAACTTCTTGATTATCTCTTCTCTATGTTTCTCAGCATCGTACCATGCCTCTGTCGTGCGATATTAGTGCTCAAGAACAATTGGAGGTTAGATGTAGATAGCCTAGAAATCAGCAGTAACCTTTTGTTTCTTCAGTTTTGGCCTTTTTTTCATGTCCTTAGACTCTTGTGCTTCTAGAAGAAGAAGAGGCTTATCACCTGAAATCAATCCTATTGTTGAAATAGGAAGAAGAAACGTTGTGTTATCTGCCCAACAAAG
>CBVK0100413704.1:0-19366 GCA_900067695.1 Picea abies
TGTTGCAACTAATTTATATTTAATTATTTTCTTATTGCAATAACTTTACCCATGATTAACTCCTAGTTACAACCACTTTGACTAGTAAAATTATTCTAGGAGCTTCTACAATAATTGACTTCTTTGACCTTCTAGGGGCTTCTAGATAACTCATGAGGGTTCTCCTATTTCACTAAGCCATATCTCCTTAATCGTGAGGAACTACATGACGTACCACATATCATCGGAAATGAGACGACATGTACCATCCATCTATGATAGTGTTACTGAAAAATTCATTGATCTTTATTCCTTTATTCCTCATACAAACTCGGGTACCTTAACCACACCTCTAGGGATACTAGAATGTGCTACTGGACTTCATTAAATGCACCCAACTAACTCACCATCAATCTCGATCATAAAACTATCCAAAATATCTGGAAATTTCCAAGGGTTGACATCAATCTATATGGGTTGACATCAATCTCTAAGGGTTGACATCAATGACAACCAACTATCTAAATCAAATGTCCAACAAAGACATGTAAAACCTTTTAATCTTTCAGAAATTTCCCAACTCAAAAGATATCTCACTTGAAAATAATTTTGGCTCAATCAAAGATTGCATTCTCATTAATTGATAAATACAATATATACAAAGCGAGCTTATGAACAATAGCCATAGATTTCTATCTACTAATTATGACAAATAACCATGGCGTTTCTCGGTACAGGGTTTTTAATGAACATACCTAACTATTAGAGATATCTTCAAGAAAAATTGTTAGGTCTTCGAGGTAGTCCTATAAGAGTTTGAATCCTCCTTTCTTTGTCTTCAAGAATTATTCAGCTTCAGTGCTCTTGAAAATCATCATTGACTCAGGGAGCTTGAACATCCTTTTAAAACTTCAGGGAACTAAAGAGATGAGTGATTCTCCCTGTAATTGAATAATTCTTCATTCCTTGTCAAACTTGTTGATACACCATGAAATTAATTCTTTGAAATCATAAACTTATGGAATGCAACCTGCCGATGCAATTCTTGATGTCCAAATCTTGTTCGAATTCTTTTCCAAGGGTAGTAATGTAGAATAATATTTGTATGCCTGTGACCATTGAAATATTTGGTCTTCTTGTCCCAACAAGTTGATAACATCTCTGTATAACTGTTCCTTTCTTCAAGCTTTCATACTTAACCAAGGTGACAGACTTAATGAACAACTTTTTTGAAATTGGTATTATCGAAATACACTTGTTTTCTTTAATACGTTCTGGGGCTCTTAACTCAAGGATATTTAACAATAATTAGTATTAAAATTAATGGGAAGTTGTCTCGAGAAGCTCATCATTAATAATGGTATTAAAACTTATACAAGTGGTAGTCATTTCTAGAAAGTGCAATTTAATGGATGTTGGGAAATGTGACAATACAAGACATAAATTTTGGTGGATGATCGAGAGAGAAGACAAGCAGGACAACGAGTGATTGGGGTAAGTGAGGATCAGGATGACAGGATGAATGAAATATTGGGACGAGCGGGCAAGTGGAACAACGAACAACCGAGACATCAGGAGAATCAGGATAGTTATCTATACCCGTGAGTGAGCATCAACTTCCAAAAATATTCTAAGTGTAGGTGCATAATGAGGGTTGTGGAAATTTGGTGAGTGTTATTTTGGTTGCAGAAATTGGGGATGGCAAGGTAAGGAGTTAGGAACCCGCGGAGATCTCAAAATTTTCTAGGTATGGAGAAATTTTTTGGAGTGGACTATACAAGAAGAATTTTGTAAGATTTATCACATTTATGGGTAAAAAATTGGGTCCAACTGCGGGACAAAAACCCCTTGTGGTTTTTTGAGAATCTAAAATCCAAAGGAAAATAAATTGAATAATGGGCGATGGAGTCAATCAAGAAAACAAAAAATGAGAAAAACAAAAGATGCAATAAGATTGTACAAAAAAAAGGAAAAAGCTATGTATAGGTTTGTAACTGGGGCATTTTATGAGAAAAATATTTTAAGGTGTTTCCCATTAACTGCTAAATCTGAGTTGTTCCTTTCATATATTTCAACAAGTAAGAATTGTACCCAAGAATTATTTTCAATCACATAAGGACCAATCCAAAGTGCTTCTAAATTTGTATGTAAGGATGAATTTTCTTTTGCTTTATTCCATAATAACACCAATTAATCCTTTTGGAATTTTTTTGTAGATGCACTTTGATCGAAATGTCTTTTGACGGTTTGTTCTATTTATCTCATGTTTTTCAATGCCTGGCTTTTTTGAATTTTGAACCAATGAAGATTCAATTATAATTTTTTCTAGAACTCCAAATCTTGACAAAATATTATCTTTGAGGAAAATGATCAACTGTTCAAAATCGACCTTTTCAAAGCTACAACTTCTTTCCATTTTGTAAAATAATTAGCTGCAGTGAGGATAGATGAATGGACTTTGTTGGATTTGGGATTGATTGGTCCAATAACAACCAAGCCCCATTGTGCAAAAGACTCTTCAATTGTTATAGGCTGTAATGGCATTGTTGCTTTCTTCATCTTTCTTGAAAGTTTCTGGCAAGATATACACTTTCTAATCATTGAGTAAGAGTCTTTAAAAATGGATGGCCAATAATTCCTACTCTCATGATTCTATGGGCATTTGTTGTGGATGCAAAGTATCCTCCACAAATACCTTCAGGTAATTGAAATTCTTGTAGAACTTTTTGAGCCTTTGTGAAATTGATGCATCTCAATAAAATCCCATCAAAATTTCTCTGAAATAAAACTTAAGCAACTAATACATATTGATTGGACTTTATTTTTAATGATATTCTTTCTTTAGAAGACATACCAACAAGAAACCACCTAGATTGTTAGAAAAATTGGATTGCGGAGCAATAAAATAAAACAAATGTGGAAATAAAACACAGAATATACACAATACAATAGAGACATAGATATATGTGGTTCACCCAGTGTGGGCTACGTCCACCAGAGAAATTTCCAAGTCCTTCCATTTTATTATCCAACAAAATGAAGGGATACAACCTACAACACACCCACTGTAACTTCTAGTTATTTCTCTCGTAGTTTCCTCTCTCATAATACAATAATCACACTCACAAACGACTATAATACAATTCCCTCATAAAAGAGGGTTGCCTTCTAGGGAAAAAAACCATAACATAACTTCTACCATAAGATCTGGGACCTTATAATGAGAGCCACCAAGAGATGATACCTGAGCTGGTCCCCATACATCTGTATGGACAAGATCTAACCTTTCACTCTTCTTTTCTTTTTCGACTCTGAGAAATCTGACTCTCTTTTGTTTTCCATAAACACAATGCTCACATAAAACCAAATCAATTTGTTTAAGATTTGGAAACAAATTTCTTTTGTGAAGTATCTGCATCCCATTCTCACTCATGTGTCCAAGCCTATGCTGCCACAGTTCTGTATCCACTCTTGTATAAGCTAAAGATATAGAAGATTTAGTATTACCAGTACATAAATATAATGCACCTACCTTCTCTCCTTTTGCAATCACCAATGATCCTTTGGTGACCTTCCACGTCTTATTTGTAAATATAGATATACAATCTTCACTTTCCAACTACCCTGTTGAAATAAGATTTTTCCTTAGATATGGAACATGTATTACCTCTTTTAACCACCATTGGTTTCCATTCTTTTTCTTTATTTATACCTTACCCATTCCAACAATTTTGTGTGGTGCATCATCACCCAAATCAACCTCTTCAAAATCACCTTGAACATAATCTAGAAAATGTTTCCTATGGGGTGTGGCATGAAATGAAGCCCCTGAATCTACAACCCAAGACTTAGAAATATTATCTACATAAAGAATCAAAGCATCTTGTAACACATCACATGTTACATTTGCTTCCTGATTGTTCTCATGATGTCCATCTCTTTGTTTCTTTGGAGCTCTATAATATTTCTTCATATGTCCTTTCTTCCCACAATTCCAACACTCTATCTTTCCTAGTCTGGATTTGGATATGCCCTTCCTAGAATTCCCATGGTTCCTTGAGCCATTTCCTCTATCCTTTTGTCTTCCCCTCTTCTCCACGGTCACCACATTACCTGATGTCTCACCTGTTCTTTTTCATCACATTTCCTCTCTATGGATAACACCAACAACATCATCAAATTTTACAATGTTTGAACCAGAGACAAAGTTACTTACAATCATGACCAAGCAATTCCATCTTTCTGGAAATGAGCACATGATTAAAAGATCCCTGACCTCATCATCAAAGTCCATTTTTACAGAACTTAGCTTATTAGTAACCATATTAAGTTCATTTAAATGATCTGCAACAGACCCACCTTCTGACATATTCATATTAAATAATCACTTCATTATAAATACCTTATTGTACACCGATGGTTTTTCATGCAATTTATCCAATGTGTCCATCATCTCCTTCATTTTATTTTCTTTTGAAATACTGAAAGCCACTGACGCTTCCAGGCTCAGTCGTATCGTTCCTAGTGCCTTTTTGTCAAGAACCCCCCATTCTTTGTCCTTCAGGGCCGTCGAATTCTTTTCTATTCTTCCTAATGGTAGGAATATACCCTTTTGATATAAATAATCTTCCATCTACATCTTCCATAACTAGTAGTTTTGGCTGTTAAATTTCTTGACCCTAAACTTTCCATCTTCTGCCATTGCTCCCACTCAAACGAGGAACCCTCTTCTCTTGCAAGTTACCTTTCACTCATATACCAATTGTTACAAAAACAGGCTAGCAGATCAATAAAATAAAACAAATGCGGAAATAAAACACAAAAGATACAAAATACAATAGAGACAGATAGACGTGGTTCACCCAGTGTGGGCTACGTCCACCAGATAAATTGTCAGGTCCTTCCTTTTTATTATCCAACAAAATGAAGGGATACAACCTACAACACACCCATTGTAACTTCCTCTTATTTCTCTTACAGTCTCCTCTCTCAGAATACAATAATCACACTCATACATGACTGTAATACTATTTCCCTCATAAAAGAGGGTTTCCTTATAGGGAAAAAAACCATAACATAACTTGTACCATCAGATCTACAAACTTATAATGAATGGTCTAGATTGAATACAAAATTAAAATATTTTACAAGGAAATTTTCCCAAAAAGCATTTCACTTGTGGGCCCGCTGCCGACCAACTCGAGGGGGTAGGTGGACCCCCTTCATTTAGGGTCTATCCTCTGAACCCTCGGCATAAGGGGGTTAAGCACACCTGAAGACTGATTCTATGGGCAGTTGTTGTGGGTGCAAAGTGTCCTCTACAAACACCTTCATGTAATTGAAATTCTTGTAGAAATTTTTGAGCCTTTGTGCAATCGATGCATCTCAATAAAATCCCATAAAAAATTCTCTGAAATAAAACTTAAACAACTAATACATATTGATTGGATATCATTTTTAATGATCTTCTTTCTTTAGAAGACATACCAACAAGAAACCACCTAGAGTTAAAAAAAAATATTATGTTTTTATGCCATTTAGATCTTGACAAATGTGACCCTAATGAAATTGATATATATGTATTTTCTACATCCATCCCTATCATTAATTTACACAATCCTTGTCCCTTGACTTCTCTTAGAGGCTTGATTTCAATACCATACTCTCGGATTTTAGCAAGTTAATTTTCCCATTTTCCTTCTCTAAGTTGTTGATTAAGAAACATCTTTACTGGAGAGGTCGAGACATAAGCTATGCCATGAGATGAAAAAAATATATGTTTTGAAATGTGATACTGCTTTGACCAAAGAGAGGGTCTACTTTTCTATTTCCAATTATCTTAATTCATAATCATGCAATGTTTTACTCATAAAGCTGATTGACAATTCTTCTCCCTTTGAATTTCTTTGTGTTAATATGGAAGCAATAGTTTCTTATGAAGAAAATGAATATAGTATGGAATCTTTATCAAAATTGGGATGAAGAGGACTGGAGTAATAGTAATTGTATGCTTTATTTTTGTAAATGTTGTTTGAATATATGTAGTCCATTAGAATTTATAGTCTTTCTTCAACAATATGTTGATTGGCTTTACAATTGTAGCATAGTCTGGGAAAAATCTTCGTACAAAATTTATCTTTCCAAAGAAGGATTGTACTCCCTTTTTATATGATGGAGGACTTAGATCATTAATGTATTTAATTATTTCAAGGTCTATATGTATGCCCTCTTTACTCACTATATGACCCAACACTTTTCCTTCTAATACTGCAAATAAACATTTCTTAGGATCTAATGATATGCCATACATTTTGCAACGTTCAAATACTTGTCTAAGATCTTTGATATGCTCTTCCCTTAGTTTTGAATGAATATTTAGAACATATTAATAATCTTCCATAAATATCCCAATCAAATATTTGAAGGCATGGTCCATTTCCCTTCGAAAAGTCGCACCAACATTTTTTAACCCAAAATTTATGTGAACATAAGCATAAGTCTCCCATGGTGTAACAAAGGTAGTCTTGGGTCTATCTTCTTCAACAACAAGAACTTGGTTATATCCAGAGAAATCATCAAGCATGGACATTAAAGCATAATCAATAAATTGTTGTAATAATATCTCCATGTTTGGGAGTGGGTAGTTATTCTTAATACTTGCCCGATTGTAATCTATGAAGTCAACACAAAGATGAATATCTCCATTCTTTTTTCTAACTACAACATGATTTGAGAGCCATTCTCAATACCTGATTGGAAAATTATGCCAACATTTTTCAATTTTCCAACTCCATTTCTACCAAGGGCTTCAATTTGTGACTTATCATTCTTAATTTTTGCTTGACAAGATTTGATACCTCCTTGAGTGGTATAATGTGCTGAAAAATAGAATTGTCATATTCCTTCAGATCATCATAAGTCCAAGAAAAAATGTCATGAAATTCTTTCAACAATGCAATGTATTGATCAATTTCTTCAATTATACAACTAGTGCCGAGATTTAAATACTTTGGAGAATCATGAGTACCAATGTTGATTTTTTTGTGTCTCTTGAACCTTCCTATCATACGCCTCTACTTTTGAATCTAGGATTTTTGTTTGGTCATCTCTTGTAAAAAGAGATTCCAATCTGACACAATATTTATAAAAAATTGCAACACTCTGATCACCAAGCTCTTTGGGAGAATCATTTGAAATCATTGAATCATGATCTATGAGGAAATCTACAATATGTTCATCATTTTAAAAGACTTGCAAATAGTCTTGATTATCATGTATTAAAGGCCAAAAAATTATCTTGACATGAAATGTACTTTGATTTTGGAAATCATCTGAGTTGAAAAGAGATGCAACTACTATCAATGAATCAAATTTTTGGTTCTTATCTCGAGGAATGAAAGAGATATTGAAAGAATTAAAGGAAACTCTGAATTCACATGCTATTTTCACATAATGCTTTAGTTTTTCTTTCTTGATTTTCTACTTTTTCTTGATATGATTTATAACCAACTTTGATTCACGAGTCACTACCAAATTTTGTACTCTCATTTGGACAGAAATAATCATTCCTTGGATCAATGCTTCATATTATTCTTCGTTATTGGTACATGGGAATTCTAATATGATGACATGTGGATATATACTAGATTGATGACTTTTGAAAAAGATTCCAACTCCATTTCTTGACTTAGAACATGCGGCATCAAATGACATTTTCCAGAACCCTTGAAAAGAATCTTCTTTATCTCACTTGACAGTGTCTATATGTTCTGTACTGAGAACAACATAATTTACAATTACAACATCAATATAATTATACATTACTTCATTATATTTCTTCTTGAATGATATGCGATTTTTGTCTTCTCAAGGAACCCTAACCATTGTCCCATCTTTATTAGGAAGCATCATGCAACTTCCATCATTCATAATATATCCTCCAATTAATGAACACCAATCCCTTCCTAACACAACTCCATATGATAGTGACTATGATAGTGAAAACTTTTGTAATATGAGGGGCTACAGTTATCCATGCACATAAATATTGTATTTCACCTTATGTCGAGACTTTTCTTGAATCAATGGCATATATGCTTTCTCCAGTCTCATAGTATTTTATGCATCCCATTCCAAGAGATTCCATGGTTGATAGTGGCATGATGTTGTTAGTGGCTCCACAATCAACCAAACAATTATGTAGTGTAAAATCATGATTTTATATGGATATATAGAATGGTGGGACTTTACCCCTTGGCCTTACTGATGAAACATTATGTTGCTACCTTGTATTCAGGACAACAAATTATATTCTTGTATTTGAATCATCTAATATCTTCAAAATATTTTCTCTTTGTTGTGGTATCTTTACCACCTCTATGAAGGGTAAGGTAATTCTAATCTTGGCTAGCTCATCAACTAAATTATAATTCATTTGTAGTGGAGTCTTTGTTTGATTAACAATTGCTTGTTGTTTTGCTAGTTCTGAAGTATTGACTTTTTCCTTTTCTTTTTCCGGTGCTTCCTTTGTCTTGAATTTATTCACTTGTGCTCTAGTTTGGACAACATTATCTTGTGGATAGTTGAGATCTTATTTTTCATAAAAAATGTAAAAGGATGACGAAACTTCTTCCATTTGTACTAATTCTAAAACTTCATCTTGGTTTACATATGCTCCTTGATCAAAATTTTCAAAACTTTCTTCTTCTACAATTTCTTCTAGCACAACAACATTAGGATTTGGAACTCTGGGTGCTATTGGTCTATGTTATTAGACTCTATCATTTCTTATTCTTTGATATTGTACTAGAAATCTTATGTTTAGATTTGGTGGAGCAAGATTTTAAACTCTTTTAAGTCTAGTAATATTGTTTTGCATTTGTTTAATTGTTCTTCTCATTTGAGCAATATCTATCTTTTATCTTGTTCCCTTGGAAGCTACTAGATCATTTCTAACATTAGGGGGAATTCTTTGAAGAATTCCTCCACTACTTGCTTGATTTTCAACACTTCTTGAGGTAGATGGTCCTTGGGGTGATATGGATAGAGCATTCATTTGTCTTTGTCCTTTTCCAAGAATGATCTCGGGGTCAACATTAGTATCCAACATAAACTCTTCCATTTATGTTTCCTTATAAAGGGCTACATGAAGATAATTTATTTGCAAAGACCTAATTGCATAATTCACATTTGCATGCATTATATTCTTATATATTACAAATGTGACAAGGTCTTTTGGATGTTATTCTTCTGGATTTTGATTCAGAGTCTTAAAGAATCACAAGTTAAAATCTCTAATTCTTTCTCCTTTCTTGAGATGGATTTGAGTAAATTGAGTAAGAAGAGTATGATATGCAATGGGGGATGCATACATAGTCATGAACATATTTTCTAAATCATCAAATGATCCAATTGAATGAGTTGGGAGAGAAAGATACCATTCATAAGATAGACCTATTAAGGTTTGTAGAAAAACTCTGACCATCACATCATCGTGTTCAATCAAATGTATATCAAAAACACTTAAAAAATGATCTATGTGTCTCTTTGAATCCATGATTCCATCACCTGAAAAGACTGGTAAAAATCCTTGAGGGAGGGTGGGTAATGTATGTTGTTCTCCACGTAGATTAAGTGGGATGAACTTGACCCTTGTTGGGTTGTTATATTCTTTGCAGTGAAAGTTTAGTTGAGGTGGATTGACTGATAGTTAAAGTTGAAGGAATCGACAATAAGTCGAAGGTCGGGGTGGTTTGAATGGGTAAATTCGAAGTCAAAGGTCAAGGTGGTTCGAGGTGGTAAAGACATCAACAACAAGTAGAAATCATCTAAGACCTGAAACTCTTGCACTAAAAGTAGAAATACCTACTTTGTAAAATTCTTCATCATTTTCAATATATGCTTGAAGATACTGCCTTAAATGTGTCATTCTCGAGCTTAAAGAGACAAATATTGTTGCCAACTCCTAGGTTTCAAGAATCAGGGACACTATCTTTTGGATGTTTTCACCAACATATCTCCTGATAGAAACAAGAAAAATTGACGTTCCTTTAATCTTGAGCTTGATTCAAGTCTTCCTTCAAGAGTTCTCAAGGGCTATACGGTGGCAATAGGACTAGCAAACATTGGTGGGGGCTTCAGAGAATTTTCCAGTTCTCTTACTCTATCTTTTAAAATTGCATTTTCATTCTCTATATCACCAATTGACATTTTTAAAGCTTCTCCTCTAGCCTCATGGAATTATATGACCTTTGAGGGTGGAACCCCTTGAAAGTCAAATTTTGAATTCCATTTTTCTTGAATCTTCTTATTTTTTGCATTGATCTTCTCAAGGACTAACTTTCTTGAATTTTTATTGAATGTGGCATGATGCAGGGTAAGATAATCCTCTTCAAATATGATTGGCTCTTGAGTAGCCAATTCCATTACAATTGTCTTGCTTTCTTGTAGCCTTTGATCTTCATCTACAAATTCTATTTCTTCAATGTTTAAATCAATTTCTATATCTTCCATGACAATTTCATTTTCAGGTATGTCTTCAATTTATCCCTCTTTATTTGTACCCCTCTTCTTCTTACTAGCAATTGGGAGTTTGTTTGGATTTTCTAGATTTCCCTTAGGAGGGTTTTTTTCTTCTCCATCATTGGAATTATCCATCGAGGAATTTCTTTGTTCTTGAACTAAATTCTAGGGTTTTCCTTTGGGTAGGACACTTTTTTGAAAAATATTTTGGGACCTTGAACTTCTCTCATTCACAAATATTCCTCGTTGTTTGTGTTGATCAATTATATCAATGACTGTCTCAATATCTTCTTGAAATTTTTCCACAGATAACCCTTGGGGGTTTTGACTGTCACCTTCTTCTTCTCCAAATAAGAATGTTTTGGAAAATGACACACTATATCCTACATATGTCATGTGTGTCATAAATAAATGACTAGGGTCGAAACCCTTGATTTCATTTGCTTTCTTGATATTGAATAAATCAAACCAAATTGAAATTTCATCAAGATGGGTAATAATTTTTACAATTATTTCCCCAATTTTCCATGGTAATGGGATGAACTATTTTTTCCTTTTCTCATTGAAGAAATGAGCCCATAATTTATGTTGTTTACATATCTCAACTATAAATATTTTTTCAAAAACATAGTATGGCAGGTATGAAGTTTTCTCATGCAAACGATAGATTCTGATAACACTAAAATTTTCCATGGATGCAAAACTTCCTTTCTTGTCTAAGAATTATGCAACTTCTAGGGATAATCTTGATGTACTGGGTCCATGAATTAGCCTTTTGGAGATGAGATAAAAGCATTATGTACTTCATAAAAGTGTTATGCAACCTTTTATTTCCAAAGTGTGGGGTACCACATTTTCACAAGTTTAAACTTACAATTAACATTTTTGGCCAAGGAAAGGCCTTTGAATACGTGACAATAAGTCATGAAAAAAATTAGATATGAAGACATATAAAACCTTTTATTCTTTCAGAAATTTCCCAAATGAAAAAATAACTCACTTGAAAATAGTTCTAGCCCAATCGAAGATTGCATTCTCATGAATTGAAAAACACATTATATACAAAGTGAGTTTAGGAACATTAGTCATAGATTCATGTCTAGTAATTCTAGCGAATAACCACGTTATTTCTCGATATGTTTTTTTTAATGAGCATACATGAACATTAGAGAGTTCTTCACGTAAAATTGTTGGGCCTTCGAGGTAGTCTTGTGGGAGTTCGAATCCTCCTTTCGTCGTCTTCAAGAAGTCTTCAACTTTGACGCTCTTGAAAATCATCGTCGGCTTAGGGAGCCCAAACATCCTTTTAAAAGTTGAGGGAGCTAAAGAGATGTGTGATTCTCCCTGTAACTGAATAATTCTTCATTCTTTTTCAAACTTGTTGATACACCATGAAATTAATTCTTTGAAATCATAAACTTCTAGAACACAACCTGCCGATGCAATTTCTGATGTCCAAATCCCGTTGGAATTCTTTTCCAGTGGTGGTAATGTAGAATAGTACATGTAGGCCTGTGACCATTGAAATATTTGACCTTCTCATGCCAAAAGGTTGATATTATCTCCATAGAACTATTCCTTTCTTCGAACCATCATACTTAACCAAGGTGACGAGATTAATGAAAAGATTTTTTGAAATCAGTATCATCGAAATACACTTGTTTTATTTGACACATTCTGAGGATCTTAACTCAAGGATTTTTAATGATAATTAGTATTAAAATTTATGAGAAGTTGTCTCAATAAGCTCGTCATTAATAACAATATTAATTCTTATACGAGTGGTAGTCATTTTCAGAAATTGTAATTTAATACATGTTGGGAAACATGACAAGATAGGACATAAAGCGTGGCAGGGTGGAAGACGATCGGGAGAGTGGACGAGTGGGACAGCGGGAGATCGAGGTAAGAAAGGATCAGGATGACAGGATGATTAAAGGATCAAAATGAGTGAATGAGTGGAACAATAGACAACCAGGACAATGGGAGAATCAAGATAGTTCTATACACCTGTGAGTGAACATCCACTTCCAAAAATATTCTAAGTGTAGGTGCATAATGAGGGTCGCAGAAATTAGGCGAGTGTTATGTTGGTCATAGAAGTTGGGCATGGAAAGATAAAGTGTTAGGAACCTGCGATGATCTCAAAATTTTCCAAGTATGGAGGAAAATTTTGGAGCAGACTATACAAGAATAATTTCGTAAGATTTATTACATTTATGGATCAACAATTATACACACTCCCAATTGCCAGTAAAATAAAAAGACATTCAAACAAATATGGAGAAGATGAATCGATACCTGAAAATGAAATTGGTCCAGAAGATATGGAGATTGACATGAATATTGAAGAGATAAAGGTTGCATATGAGGAACAGAGAATACTTGAGAGTAAAATGGTCACAAGAAAATTGGATACTCAAGAGCTGATTATATTTGAAGAAGATTCCCTTACCCTACATCATGTTGTATTCAATAAAAATTCAAGGAAATTAATCATTGAAAAGGTAAATTCAAAAAAAAATTTCACGAGAAGTGGAGTTCAGAACTAGTTTTTCATGGGGTTCCACCCTCTAAAGTATGGAATTCCATAAGGCCATAGGGGAAGCCTTGAAATATTCAATTGGAAATATAGAAAATGAGAATTCAATTTTGAAGGAAAAAGTAAGAGAATTAGAAAGTGCCTTGATTGCACCACCTTTGTTTTCTAGTCCCATCACTACTATACAACCATTGAAGACTTTGGAAGATAGACTCGAATCAAGCTCAATATTGAAAGGAATGTCAAGTTTATTAGCCGCAATTAGGAAATATGTTGGTGACAACATCCAAAAAACAATATCTTTAATTCATGAAACTTGGGAGTTGGCAACTAGCTCAGTCTCTTTGGGTTCACAGATCACACACTTAAGGGAATATCTCCTAGCGAACTTGGAAAATTATGAAGAGTTCTATAAATGATTTCTCTCTACTTTTAACGCAAGGGTTTCAAGCCTTAGTGATTTTCGGCGAAAGGAGGAGGATTTGACTTCAACAATCCGTTTAAAGAAATTAAAATCATGGTGGGTTAAGAGAATTAAATGTTTAAGAGAAATGTTAGAGGAATATGATGCCATTAGTTCAAAAAGAGGTGAATTTTTAAATTTAGTTGAGTTAAAATTAGTTGGGTCAATTGAAGACGTGGAAGACTCACATTTAATCATGAACTTAAAACTTCTATCCAAAGAACAAATGAAAGAAAAGCTCGAATCCCTAAAAATTTCATTGACAGAAAGGTTTAACGACTTGACTTAATACTCAAAGATAGAAGTAGAGGGTTGGCTTGTTCGTTATGTAAACAAGAATGATGATATCGAAGATACCCTCCACCAACTCACAATGGAGTTTAAATATCTTGAAAATGAATTATTTGATATCAAAGTTAGACAAGAGATAACGATTGCACCCATAAGAGAATACATTGAAAATTGGTTAAAGAATTCTTTAATCAAGATAAGTTAATCAAATCAGGAGAAAATAGTTACAACCGGTTAGGAAGTTCCAACCAAAGAAGTTATAAAGCACATTCTAACTAACAAATAAGCCAGAGAGAGAATCCATCACTATAAGTCTAGTGGTCATTTTTATAATTTGTCATCCTCCTTACTTCTCATTTGGAAATCATCCAACTCATGTCTTTTCATTCAATGAAAACTCATAGCCAATTTATAATTGTTTTTCTCTTTTGTTCCAGGTCCAAGTCTTCCTTTTAAATGTCCAAGGGATCTCTATCCTAGTCCATTTGGAAAAACAAATTTTATTTTATTGAACACTTTACATTTTATTGTAAAACCATAATTTTATTTTTGAGTTCTCTAGAGAACTATTTCAGGGCATAACTCTAATGGTTTCTCAGACTTTGAAATTTTTGAGTATGAGATTTTTGGGGTGTGCTCATCATAATATTTTAAAGTTTTAAATGCAATACTCATATAAAGTTCTTTGCATAGTGGCCTTATATATTTTATTTCTTATGATATGACCAATCTTTCCTATATTGTGATGGATGTGAGAAACATGATAATCTTATATGTTATTTCCTTTATTTTTGTATAATATCATAAAAATATTGTATTTATTTCTTGAACAAGTTCCGTCCATTTCTTAGGAACTTTTCTTCTTTGTGATTATACTCTTTTTTAAAAACTACGTTTTCATAATTTCAGTAATATAATTACAGAGGAGCACCACATGTTTAAAAACGTAGGGGGAATTATTCTCATAATCTTGTTGTTGAAATATTAAACAATTTCAATCATCAACAATGGGTAAGGTCCTAATCATAAGTCTAATCCTTATCTTGAACTCAGATCCCATTCCTAAGATCAGACGCTAGTCTTGAGCTCAAATATTAGTCTTGAGAGATGAAAACCTATTTACATAGAAAATGAATGAGAATATTTCACTTAGAAAATAAAATCATTAATTACTTGTATAGACATAACAAAATAATTATTGCAAAAAAAAAACATTAAAAATAGTTAAGTGGAATATAAGAAAAACAACATGTATCATACTTAAATTGTCAAGTATATTACATAATTTAAGTTGATAATCAAGTATATGATCAATGTCAAAATATACAAGTCCGATAGAGTTCTAATATCATCTCGATGCCACCAATAAAATAATAATATGTAGTGTATGTCAATAAAGTGGTATTATGCCCATGATCATGATCATAATCAAGAATATAAACAAGAAGAGTATGTTGTGGAGGAATGACATGGGGATGTAGAGGTCTACAATGTGCATGAACCCACATAAATATAAATGAAAAATAGTTAGGTATTGTTTTGAAAATTGAATGCTTCATAAATTAATACAATTTTGTCATGGACACACGCACGCGCGCACTAGTTCACACCCATATGATCTCATCATTGTTCCATTTGGTGAACCTTCCCTCTACATCCTTAACCATTTACTTCTACTCACTTGGATAAGGCAATGGCACATTAGGGATAATGATTTTGAGAAATTTTATTTTATTAAATCCCTCTCCAATTGGGATATTGCACAACACTACATTTGGAACCTCACTCTCAAGCTCAGACTCAAAAAAATCGACAACCTTTTGAAACAAAATCTATGCTCTTAAATTATTGTGCAATGCATAACTTAATACATAAACATATGATCATGAAAGTATTGATGAAATATTAAAACATAAAATGATCTAATTTTGATAGTACATGTTTCTTGCGTTGTCCGATCCTTGATGCCAACTTATCTAAGGTAGTAGCAAAATCACGTAGATTTGTAATAGTTTTTAACTCTTGTTTTCAAAATTCAAAGAAACATTAGTTTTTAAACATTACCCACAACAAATATAGAACCAAAGAGAACATTCACCATGGTTTACCATACAAGAGAATACATTTGTGGGCAATGCATTTGTAAACTGCATGTATGCCAAATACATTATGTGAGATTTATGCAATGGATGCCTAAAACATAGTTACTAGCTTGAGGACAATTGTCTCCTCAAAAAGAGAACGTCAACCCTAAAAATCCATATTTTTGTGTCAAAAACACCAAAATCAACCCTCAAATCGAAAAGTGGTGCTAATAGTAACACCTTTTTTTTAGGTTAAAATCACAATATTTTGCAACCATGGATTTAAAAATTCATAACAGTTGCTAACAAAAGCCTTAAAATCAACCCCTGAATGGAAAAGTGGTGCTACCAATAACACCTTTTTTTAGGGTTAAAATTACAACTTGTTTGAAACCATGGCCTTAACAACCGGTACCATTGCAACCTAAATATTAAAATCAACTCCCAAATCAAAAAGTGGTGCTATCAGTAGAACCTTTTTTGGGGGCTTAAAATTATAACATTTTTGAAACGAAAACCTAAAAAATAAGTACCTATTGCAAACAAAACCATAAAAATCAACCTTAAAATATCCACTTCTTTAGAGTTAATTTATTACTTCAAGTACCAAACAATAATAATGGCATGATGGTATCACCCTATAATTAAAAATTTCAACATTATTTCCAAATTTATTTGTTATCACCCAAAAGTTGTTCACTTATACCAAATTGATAGGTTTACCAAAATACACATCATGGGTACCATACATTCCACCCACTTCATATCATTTTACACCACCATGACCTAAGGAAACATATATCATAAAGTCATAAAACCCCTTTTTTTATTGTTTTTGCTTGCAATTTATCCAAAAAGTAAAATAAATTAAAGTGGTCATGCGTAAACATTAAAAGTAATTGTTAAATTTGATATGGTCAATAATTAATCATTATTTTATTATGTCCATGTCAATGGGTTTAACCACAATTTTTCTTATAAAAACGAAGAGGTCACTCCATTTCTCATCTATCGTCCATCCAAATAAATAAATGTTGTTGGATTTACCATAAACCTCAAGAGTCCTATTTCCTTTTGATAGCATTTCTAGTATCAACCAAGCTATTTATAACCATAGGAAAGGGCATCAAACACACATCTGAAAAGTAAAAGAACGCTCCCAAGGAGGAGCTTCTTGGAGGCCAACTTCTTCAACAATCTTCTTGACAGGTGTAAGTATTTCCTTCTATTGGGTAATGAAATATTATTTTATTCTTATTGAGCTTTCCATTATGGTTTTGATGATTTGTTTTCTGCATTTCTTTATTTTCCTCATGAATGATGCAAGCTTAAAGATAAAATATCTAAGTAGAGTTAGGGTTTCTATCTCTCTTTTCATTATTTTGTTTGTTATCTAGCTTACAACCACTAGATCTAGGAATTTTCTATCCCTTGTTACATATTTCTACCAACAATTTTATTTACTTATTAATTAATTTCATAAAAATATTGTTTCATTATCCATATTCAAATCAGATAAGTTGAGAAATCTTGGTATATTATTCATAATCAAATCATATAAGCTAAAACCATATAAATGATTTATAACTTCATGGAAGATCATATGTAAATTCAAACACTCCTTTAGAGTTACCATACAAACATAATATCAATAAAAAATATATAAAAGGTTTGATACCGTTACTGAAACTCATTCATGGATTTTGAAATACCATCATAATATATAGTATCTTCAGATGAATGATTGGATGAAGATGTAGATTACCCATATTCTTCTCTATTATCAATAAGTAGACCATCTGAATCTACATGTACAACTAACATTTCATATGTAAGAAGCCTTCTGGATGTACAACTAGGTTCAATAGACTCCCATCTTGTAACTATTTCTTGTGTTAGTAAATACCTCTCGCTAATCTCTATAGTCCTATAGCGAAGAGTGCCTTTTTCTGTCAAATGGAAGTCATAAACATATATGTCGATTTCCTCTAATTTAAAATATGTTCTAATTTAAAATATGTCAATGCACCAATTGTTTATATTTTGACCTTTTCTTTTTGTTGATCTGTTCCTCAATTCCCACCTCTAGCTTATACACACCATTAAATGGGTGTGTATCTAATGCATACCATTGTACTTCAATTGTAACTTTTTCATTTTCTTTATTGACCTTCATAGCTTTTGTAATCTAGAATGGATAACCACTAGGATCATCTTCAGTGGCTAAAGTTGCAATCATGCAACACTCCTTAATATCTTGTACCGAGCCCCCATGAAGGTATTATGTGGATTCACATTGTATAGGAAGTTCAAAAGGGAGTTTCGAGATTACTAAGGATGCATTCAATAGGGATCTTCTACCACTTCAAAAGGTTAGTAATTTCAATCTTCATTTATGAAAAAAATAAATTTTTAAAATAATAAATCCCAAACTATATAATTATTTTCATTTTGTGAACAAATTATACTTTCTTATGCACACACACACACACACACACACACTTTAAACCAAAATCTTATAGATTTTAGGTGTATTTATGAAAAAAACTACCTATTTTTAGTATATTTTTAGAGAAAATTCTCAAAAAAAGAGAGACAAAAAAAAAACAAAAAAAAAAAAACAAAAAATAAAGGGAAAGCCCCCCAAAGCTAGGGAAAAACCATGTTTCTTAAAATAAAAGTTAAAACAAATTATTGAAATAAATAACATTTTTTTTCTAAAGAAAAAAATCTTTATATTCGTAAGCAATAGATATACATATTGTTGTTTTTAGTAGAGAAAATAAGAACAGATTAAAAATTCTCATCTTCACTTCCTCCTCACTATATCCCTGCTGAAAATATGAACTTTTCCATAAAGTCATAAAAACATACCATCTGCATATATTCTATACATATTTCAAAAGCTTCAGTTCACTTCCTCATTTTAGTCCTATCATTCTAATGCATCAACAATCTACAAAATATACAAAATCATTTTAATAATATCAAAGCTAGAACTTCATGGAATCTACCTCCTCCTCTTCGATAAATTCATAATAGCCATAGACCCCAACTGAAAGTGTCAAAGCTTCCTTGGATAGTGCGTCAATTTTTCCATTAAGTTCCCTATATATATGGTTCAAGGAGAGCCACTCAAAGGATTGGAGAGAAAGTAGTATGTCCTGAAGCAAAGGTCCCAACCTAATGTCTGTCACTGTGGATTTTTTATTTTCCCAATCAATGACCAATTTGAATCCCCCATTATCTGTAACTTTCTTATCCCTAGATACTGAATTCTTACATTTCTAGTGTTATATTTGTATGCAGTCTTGAGCCCTTCATTGTGCCCTTTCATTATAATTGTACCCTTTGTCTCCTATATATATACCAAGGAAACCTAGTATTAGGATGATATTATCTAGTCTCATATTGATCTATATTTATGTAGGAACATAATGAAATACATAAATACACATAAACGCAAAGATGCAGCGGAAATAAGAC
>CBVK0100413705.1:0-19366 GCA_900067695.1 Picea abies
GGATACAACAACATTATTCATATTGATTTAGGTCATATCTAGGATTGGAGTTTCAAGAGAGATTGTCACTAACCATGGTAGTCACTTTCATAACCGAATGGTGTCAGAATTAACATTGAAACTAGGGTTTAGGAAGGAACACTCATCTCCCTACTATCCCTAGGCTAATGGTCAGGTTGAAGCCATGAACAAACAATTGAAAATGATTTTAAGAATATTGGTGAATTCAACTCGAACCAACTAACATTTGATGCTTTATCCGACCTTATGGGCTTATAGAACCTCAGTCAAAACTGCCAGTGTTTTCTTGCCATTCCAACTCATTCATGGAGTGGAATTGGTTTTTCCTATCGAATGTGAAGTCCCCCCACTCAAAATAACAGTCGAGATCATTCTGAACATGACTCATCTTGAATAATGATTGGTTTACCTTGAACATCTTGAAGAGAAACATCGAGATGCAACTTTAGTAGAAAAAAATGCACATAAGAAATGATTCAAGTCCCATTATGATAAGTATTCCCATCCCAAAGTGTTCTTTGAGGGAGATATTGTGTTGGTATTCGACTAGGAAAAGGATTTCTTGGGGGCAGGAAAGTTCAATCCCATGTGGTTTGGCCCTTATGTCGTGAGACAAGTTTTAGAGAAAGGATCCTACAAGGTCACAGATTTTGAAGAAAATGTGTTTTATGAGCCTATAAATGGGATCTACCTGGAGAAGTACTATGCTCAAGGCTGAGGACTTGAGCATTAACACTCTTGTATTTATTGTCTATATTGTACATATCTTTGTTTATGGTTTTATTCCATTTGTTGCATTAGTAATTGTTGTGCTTTTGTTGTGTTGCAGATGTCTGAGGAGTCATTGATTTACTTTGGATTCATGGATGGTGCCAGTCACCATATTCGACACCTAACATCCACTTCTTGGGTGATTTATTCTCCTTCTAGGAAGCTAGTGTCCCCTGGATGCGTGTGTCTCGGGGAAACTACCAACAATGTTGTCGAATATAGTGTTGTTATTGAGATTTTACGAGATGCATTGTCTCATGGTATTTATCACCTTTAAATGTTCATGTATTCACAATTGGTGGTTTCACAATTAAACGATGTGTATCGAGTTTTATATCTGGTGCTATTACAATTTTTCCTTAGGGTATGTCTTCTAGAATGTTCTTTTGAGTTCATTACTTATGAGCATGTTCCTAGGAGATCTAATGAGTTAGCTTATGATTATTCTAATTATATTTTAGATTGGAATTTATATCATTAGTAAAGTAAAGCACACATAGTTGCATGTATATATACGCATTTGCAAGTAAAATACAAAATGTATATAATGCATAAAAGAATATATATATATCTATATATATATATATATATATATATATATGAGATCCATCAAGTACAAAATATGGGGCCTCTTAGCCCCCGAAGGTCATATAATTTTATGCAAGTACAAAAATTGTGCTATGAGCACATAATATGCCTAGGCCTAAGGTCAATGCACCTTATCATAAAAAACAATGACATTTGCCAAATGCGGGAATAGTTGGACCCATGGCCTGGGTACTCCCACAACATGACCTTGCATGCCTACGGGGAGGTCATCAATGGTAGCCATAGGCACATTGTCTCAAAATTTCATCCCACACTACACAAGGTCCTCGATTCATCATCACTCAATCCTACCTCCTCTCTGCTTCATCGGCTATGTCACGGGGCATTAGACGGTCTCACGAGTGCTCTATCAACATAAAAGTAAGGTACTTGTTAGTATTTTAGATCTCACAAAAAGATAGAAATATTTATGTTTTCAAAATTAAAACTTAAATAACACAAAATGGAAAGCTACTTATCTTGTAACTCATGTCTAGCAAGGATGATGATGTATGGTTTGTTGGTGAAATCAATGCCTGCATATGGGTAGTCCTCAATGAAGGGAGTTTGTCACTCCTACTAGCCAAATAAGTCATCATAAAATGGATTGGACATTTATCCACCTCCTCAGCAAGCTATGAGCTCATTCCATCGAACCATGGTTGGCCATGGTTGTATGTTTCCTCTTATGTGTGTTTGTGAGCTCATCATGGGAACCCACTCAAAGAAGAATGTGCATAGAACACTATTGAAGAAAAATTTCTTCTCCTTCCTGAGCTTGCAATTTGTCAACTATGCTTTCATGTTATTAAGCATGGTAGTGCTCTAGTCATACATAGTAGGGCATAGGAATTCAAACCCATATTTCATTTGTGCCCATGATGCCAAATGTAAGGAGTTGGATCCCATGATCCGAACCAGATTATATAAGATGACTCGGAGACTCAAGTTGGTAATATATTTGATTGTCACTTGAGAGATAGTTTTATAGGTGTCAATATCACAATAATTGTTGATAAAGTTGTTTATACTCTAGCCTCCTCCCCAAGATTGGAATTTTGTCACTTCCCCTCTCCTCAATAATATGGTAATGAAGTAAATGTATTAAACTATAGTGGTCAAATACTATCCAGCAAGCATGAATGTCTCGACATACAGGTTCTAATAGTCAATTAGGAGATTTAATAATATCCTTTGTGCCCTCATGCCACCAACTTGGAAAAAATTGTGCATGCCACAAGCAACCAAATCTTGATTTTCTTCATCATTGTCATAAAATGCTTGGTCCACCTCTTCGTGTTCGCATTCTCTCCAAATAATATACATCATGCTCAGTTTCCAAGAATGTTTGACTTAGTTCCTTTTTTTTCAAAAAAAATCCTCGACACCTGGGACCTTTAGTTAGAACGGTCACGGATGTCTGCAATTGGTGTTTCCACCAGCTATGGATATCCACGAGTTTCCTTAAGGTAGCTCGCGGATGCATAGAGTCATGTTTATAAAGTGAATTTAAGCTTGAATTTTCCTTAAATATACAAAAGTGAAGGAATAGAATGCAATTTAAGGGTGGAACACTTACTTGTTTGAGGTGGCAAGTAGTGGATTTTCTCCAAGCCCCACGTTTTCTCGATTTTCTGTCCAAGGGTTTTGGTCACTTTGGTGTTTGTTTGGGTGAAATGGTGAAAATCGAATGGTAAATGGGTAAATATACCATTATTTATTAAAATTTTGAAAACCCACTTCCTAAAGTTTCCTTTTTTTATCCAAATTTTCAACTAATGATCAAATTATTGTAGCAATATCATCATTTTTGTAGGTCTTAGGTCGATTTGGACATTTTCTTTGGTACCTTTATCATCAATTGGCTGAGTCTTTTACAAGATTTTGGGCAGGAAATGTGTTTATAATTGACATTTAGGTTAGGGTGCATTTAACTTGAACTGTTGCATTATCGATTACCATTACCATTTAAACATAGGGTCAACCCCATTAACAAACAATGAAACCTTTCTCTATGCTTAAAATCATCATTCGGTTGATGGTAGAGCCTACCTTCCATGGGGGCTCTAGTATAGAATCCTTTTACATTCTGGCGCTCATGCTGCAAGTTTGTTTCTAGGATTCGGGGTCTTGGTTAGTCCCGCCATGAGTTTTTGTTTGAACTTCATGCTTCTTACTCGATCTCATTCTAGCCATTTACCATGGGACCCCTGTCTTACATTATGGATTCCACTGTTAAGCTCTTTTCAGACTCCTTAAAATTGAAAATATTTTTAGGAAGATTCAAAGAGACCACAGTATTGAAAATATTGTCAAGTGACATTGTGATGCAGAGCGCACTCGCAGACACGTCTGCTCATAGGATCTCTTCTCTTTCACATAGCTCGAAGAACTCAAATGCTCTTCTTTTTCCCTATCGGGAAATCTTCACCCATGGAAGCTCTCTCACGGGATCTCCCTCTTTTTATCGGGAAATTGGACTTCGCGGTTTTGCGAGGTCAAAGATTGAACGATGTACTCTCGGATCGTCGAGACCTGACACCTCAGTCAACGCTGACCTTTCCTTCACCTATCGGGACTTCTCCTATCTCTATTTCACCACTTGCGATATCAAGAAATTCACTTTACCGACTCTCGACTCAGAATATGTTGAAACTCCAATGAGCTCGCTAATTTGACTTTTCAACTATCCCTTATCTCGTCAGGACTTCGGACTTCGTAGGATCGCGAATCTGGATGTCAATGTTTTGGGACTTTACCTTCCCCAAACTCCGATACAGTGTGCCACCTGTCCGCCATCTAACTTCTTCGTGGCCCCACACAATTCTCGTACCTATCAGGATATCGTATTTCGAAATTTCACGATTCTTGTTGCTGTGTGCACAGGACTAACACCCTCAAAAACCCGATACATGATTTCACGTGTAGATCCTACGGTCCTTATGGCTCAGATCAGTAGCTCTGTCCCTCCTGAGATTTTAGCCTCTCTAGAATACTTCCACCATACCTCCCCTGCTACTCTGTGAGATCTAACGACTCACAGGATGTCACGAATTCTCCTCAAGAAATTCCGACCATCCGCTTCTTCACTAATGACCTCTGAAAATTGAACCAAGTTTTCCTCCGTGAAAACTTATTCGTCTGCTTGAACACTTCAAACACCAACTCCCTACACTATCTTTCAACAATTCCAAGGGACTTCTCCCTCCTGATCTTTCTCCAACTCTGAACCTTGGCAAGGACCTTTGTGCACACTCCTTGCGGCCAGGGATGATTTTAGGGACTAAATTTCGCTCATGGGCTAATTTTCCATGGGTTTTCCAAAAATGAGATTCGCTATTTTAAAAATGATTCACCCAAATTCTATAGGATAAAATTATTTTACCTTAAAAATAGCCAAAAAATTATAAAAACTATATAAAATACTTAGAAACTTGAATATTTTTACAAAAATATCACCAAACATTTATAGTTGACATATGAAGGATTAGTAATATTCGCCAAGGTTTCTACATTTAAAAATAATTTTTCATCCTTAAAATCATCCCTGCTTGTGGCAACCTTCAAACACTTCCAAGTGTTGAAGTTCCTAGATTCTGCGCACACCTACAGTAGCAGTCCTTTGATGTTCACTCAGGTTCACAACCATGAGACTTTTATCTAGCCTGTGCACTCCTTGCACAGCTCCTGTGCCAACTGCACCTTTGGGATGAATGAGAACAAAAGCTATCTCTATTGAACCCCCTGTCAACGCACTCCGTACGGACACTTCAACTGAACTCCTTGTAGGAATTCTCTGGCTCAAATAGAGAAACAATTGAAACTCATTCCATCACCCTTTCAGACTTCAAACTCAAACATGAAATCATACACATAACATATAAAAGAAAATGTATAACAGGAAGCAAACATTCATGAGCATATCAACATCTATATACAAAGAACAGACACAAATCCTGAATTTGAATCAAACTCTTCTATTAATTCAAATATCTGTACATGGGTCTTCTTACATAGCTCTCTGCATGCTCTTGCTCTTCCTTGATCGATGATAATGTTACAATACATAATGAGGGTGTCTATATCCCATTTCCCTCTTGCGCTCTACAACTGTCTAGTCTAGAATTAAATTTCTATCTACCTGCATTAACTACTTTAAATGTCGTCTATCTACTAAGGACGAGAGAAATCCTCTCAAGGTCCATTTACAATATACAAGTGCGCTTCATTATATTGTTACATTTAAGATTGCGCAACAACTCCCAAGGTGATTTCAAAAATTGTGCTGGCGCTTGTCCAGTTGTCTTCCGCTTCCGCGTTGGCTAGCTTGATATGGGAGATGCTCCTACATCATACTCCCTCTCTTGAAAAATTTCATGGGCTCCTATCCATGAGCTCCTGCACGGTCTGTCCATGCCTTTGTATCTCCGCTTCAGTCTCCCAGCTGGCATATTCAACTGGATGGTTCTTCCACTTGACCAGATACTCAAAGTATTTCTTTCGCCTGCTCCTTTTGCTCACTTTCTTATCCAGTATGCACTCCATCTGTGGCTTATCTGCAACTGGCATCTGTTTCGTCCATTGGATCACTAGCTTTTCATCTCCAGTCCCTGCTTTTCCAGCTCTATATAGGTACAAATCTAAGACATTGAATATCAGAGATATTATGATCCCATCAGGTAATTCAATCTCGTAAGCATTGTCCCCAAATTTCTTCAAGACCTTGCAGGGTCCAATTTTCTTCATCTTTATCTTATTGTACATTCCTCTCAAGAACCTTTCTCTCCTCAGATGTTCCAGAACCAGATCTCCAACTTCAAACTGAAGTTGTCTCCTATGCTGATCTGCTCTATGCTTATATTCCTAACTTGATTTCAGCAACCGCTCCTTCACCTGGCTATGAAGTTCTTTCATTGCTTCTGCGAATTCCTTTGCACTAGTGCTTCTAGTAGCAGTCTGTTCTAAATCCCTCAATTCAGAAATTCCTCTTGGATGCATCCCATAGATAACCTGAAATGGACTTTGCCTTGTACTCCTGTTGACTAAGTCGTTATACGCAAACTCTTCCTGTGGTAATATGTGGTCCCACTGGCTATGGTGCTCTATCACCAAGCTTCTCAGCAAGTCTCCCAGACTTCTGTTGACCACTTCTGTCTTTCCATCCGTCTGAGGATGATATGCTGAACTAAACAACAGGTTAGTTCCCATATTTTTCCATAAGGTCCTCCAAAAATTCCCTATGAATTTTGTATCTCAATCCGAAACAATACTTTTCGGCAACCCATGAAGTCGAATGACCTCTTTGAAGAACAAATTGGCAATGTGAGTTACATCACTGGTATTTTGACATGGAATGAAGTGTTCCATTTTGGAAAATCTATCCACTACCACAAAGATTGAATCAACACCTCTTTATTTCCTTGGCAACCCCAATACAAAATCCATGCTAATCACATCCCATGGCCTTTCCGGTATGGGCAATGGTTGGTAAAATCCTGCATTCTTCTTCCTTCCCTTCGAATGCCGGAAAATTCTGCATTTGCCCACAAATCTCTTGACATCTGATCGCATTCCTAGCCAAGAATATGACTCATTCAGCTTCATGAATTTTTTTTCATGGCCAAAATGTCCTGCCAATCCTCCACTGTTTTTCTCCTTCAGCAGATTCTCCCTCATGGAGCATTTCATAATACACAGTTGATAGCCCTTAAACAAAAATCCTTCCTAGATCATGTATTCTATCCATTGACTTCTATCTCTGAGAACTAGATTCTCAGCTACTTCATACGCCTCCTGAAAATCTAGATCATCTGCGTAAATGTCCCTGAGATCATCAAAACCCAACGTTTTGACTCTGAACTCCTACAACAGCAAA
Organism: Picea abies; assembly: GCA_900067695.1. Lineage (NCBI taxonomy): Eukaryota > Viridiplantae > Streptophyta > Pinopsida > Pinales > Pinaceae > Picea > Picea abies. Next base: position 7,256 of record CBVK0100413705.1, read on the forward strand.
CACTTTCTGCTCAACACATTAGCCACTTTGTTAGCAGTACCAGATATATGTTTAATCACAAAAGTGAATTTCTGCATATACTCAACCCATTTGGCATGTTTCTGATTCAACTTTTCCTATTGAGTCACAAACTGCAGTGCATGATTGTCACTGTACAATACAAATTCATTCTGGATCAAGTAATGCCTCCATCTCTTCAATGCCTGTATGATAGCATAGAACTCCTTATCATAAGTGGAGTACTTCAATTTTTCTTCATTCATCTTCTCGCTGAAATACACTATCGGCCTATCTTCTTGACTTAAGACTGCCCCAATTGCAAATCCGCTTGCATCACATTTCACCTGAAATGCCTTTAGGAAATCCGGCAACACCAAAACTGGTTGTTCTGTGATCTTTCATTTCAACAGATTGAAACTCTTTTCAGCCTCTATTGTCCAGTGAAAATACTTATGCCTCTTCTTCATTGTATCCATCATTGTTGCGCTAATTCCACTGAAATTCCTAATTAACTTTTGGTAGAAACTAGCCAATCCATGAAAACTTCTCACCTCAAAAACATTCTTTGGCGATGGCCAATTCTTGATTACCTCCACCTTGTCCGGATCCATCCTCAACTCATTTGCCGAAATAACAAATCCCAAGTAAATGATCTCTGTCTTCATGAATGAGGACTTCTTCATATTTATCAACAGCTTCTCCTGCTGTAGTTTCTGCATCACTGTAGCCAAATGCTTCAGATGCTCTACCATTGTCTTACTGTAAACCAATATGTCATCTAAATATACAATGACAAATTTTTCGATGAACTCCCTCAAGACTTTGTTCATTAACCTCATGAAGGTACTCAACGCATTTGTTAATCCAAATGGCATAACAAGCCATTCATACAACCCTTCGTTGGTTTTGAAGGCTATCTTCCATTCATCGACTTCTCTCATGCGAATCTGGTGATATCCTCTTTTCAAATCAATCTTTGAAAAATACTTTGCTCCACTCAAGCAATCCATTAGATCATCCATCCTCGGGAATGGAAACCTGTACCTGATGGTTATCGTGTTGATCTCCCTTGAGTCAGTACACATCCTCTAGCCTCTATCTTTCTTCGGACTGAGTACTATTGGAACAACACATGGACTCAAGCTTTCCATGACCAAACCTTTGTCCAATAACTCCTGGACTTGCCTTTTAACCTTCTCATTCTCTTGCGGCGTCAACCTGTACATGGATTTGTTCGGAAAAATGGCTCCTAGTATGAGATCAATATGATAACTTACACTCCTAATCGGTGGCAATGAATGAGGTAATTTGTCCACTATAATGTCAGCAAATTCTTCCAGTAGTTCCTGAACTTCCTCTGGTAAATCATCCACTCTTGTGCTAGTCAGAACAATCCTCGGTTTTCTGACCACAATGAACTGTGGATACTCCTTCTTCTTAACTTCTGTAATAAGTTCCTTCCCACTCATGAGAAGTACAGTGTTTCTTACTTCTGGCTTCACCTCCTTATCCTTAATTGGAAGCAACATGTGTGTTGTCCCATTCTTCTCTAGGGTGTATGTGTTCATTCGTCGATCATGAATCACATTCCTGTCATATTTCCATGGTCTACCCAACAATAGATGACAAACATTGATAGGAATGACATCACATAAAATCTTATCATTATACCCTCCTATTTTGAATTCAACCAAGCATTGTTTAGTGACAATTACCTGGTGTCCTTTCTGTAGCCACAAAACTCTATATGGGCTTGGATGATCAGTCATCTCTAGCTCCAGCTTCTCTACCATCTCGGTTGAAATGAGATTATCCATGCTACCACTATCTACGATGACCTTGCATACCCTATCCTTGGTCTTGCAAGCAGTCCCAAAAAGTCTGGTCCTTTGGACTGAACTCTCCACCTCCTTCTCAGGTGTCAAAAGGACTTTTCGCATCATCAACGATCTTCCACCTTTAGTGTCTTCTGCTTCAACATCCCTCCTTTGTGCCTCAGTGATGTGAGCTTCTCTAATGTCCTTCCTTTTCTCTGGACACTCGTAAGACTTGTGTCCATTTTTTCCACATGTGAAGCATGTGATTACTCCACCCCTGCCTCTTCCTCTACTTCTGGTACGAGGAAAAGTGTTATTGTCAGCATAATCTCCCCTTTGCTCATAATGCTGCCCTCTCTGTTCAGTATATTGTTGTGCTCGCTATGAGGTTCCACCTCTTTCTATACGAGTCCGAGGTTTCTTCCATTCCTCTTTGGGCTTATGGAACTTATCCTGGGCAACTGATTTGCCTCTGGGATGACTTCTGCCTCGGCCCCTCTGACCTTTCTTTCAGCTCAACTTCTCCTCAGCTTTCAGATCCATTTGATAAGAATCTTCCACCATTCGGATGGTTACCATGATCATCTCATCCTAGATATCATATCTCAGGCCATTCATATATCTGGAAACTTTCTCATCATTTCTCTCCTGATGACCTGCTCTGATGTTTAATTTGTAGAATTCCTCAGTGTATTCTTTCACTGTCATCAGCTTCTGTCTTAGGTTCTGCATTCTCCTGAATAGAGTAATTTGATCATCTCTGGGGATGAATTTTTCTTTCATCTTCATGATCATTTGATCCCAGCTCTTGATATTCTGCTTGTCCTTGCAGTGTCTGTCAGCTTGTATTTCATCCCACCAAAATGCTGCATGTCCTTTCAAGCATGTGACAACATGCTTGACTTTCTTGTCTTCTTTGACATATTCATAGTCGAAGTATGTGTCTAGAGCTCTAATCCAGTCTAGAAGCTCCTTTGCATCCAAGTTTCCCTCATAAACTGGAATGTCCATATTTTCTTTTGCACCCATCCTTGCAATAGCTTTGATCAAATGCTCGTTTGATGCATCTTCAACTGCAACTTCCTCTTCACGTTAAACCTTAATTTCACTATCGGAATCACTAAGATCCCCTGCACTGGTTGTGCATCTTTGAGTTGTCTCCATGTCTTCGAGTCTTGCTCGGAGATCTCACATTTGTCTCTCCATGACTGGATCTACCATCTGCCTACCTCTTCTTCTCTGCACCTCCCTATCCTCTGGATCGGGTGATTATCTATCTCTCCTTGGAGGCATAGTGAAATCCTCTTTCTCTGCTATAGAAAGCAAAGAACCTTTCTAAGCTATGATACCAAACTGACGTTTTGTATCAGAGTACTTCTTACCTCTTATGCCTCCCTCACCTGAAATGTATAGACGAGAATCAGGCTCTGATACCAAACTAACATAAAGCACACCTGCAGGCATGTCCTCTCATAGGATCTCTTCTCTTTCACATGGCCCGAAGAATTCAAATGCTCTTCTTTTTCCCTATCGGGAAATCTTCACCCACAGAAACTCTCTCATGGGATCTCCCTCTTTTTATCGAGAAATCGGACTTCACGGTTTCGTGAGGTCAAAGATCGAACGTTGTACTCTCGGATCACTGAGACCCGACACCTCAGTCAACGTTGACCTTTCCTTTACCTATCAGGACTTCTACTATCGTGATTTTTCCACTCACGATATAAGGCAATTCACTTTACCGACTCCTAACTCATGATATGTCAAAACCGCGATGAGCTCGCTACTTTGACTTTTCAACAATCCCTTATCTCGTCGGGACTTCGGACTTCATGGGATTGTGAATCCAAATGTCAATGTTTCGGGACTTTACCTTCCTCGAACTCCGATACAGTGTGCCACCTGTCTGCTGACTGACTTCTCCATGGCCCCACACAATTCTCGTACCTGTCGGGATATCGCGTTTCATGATTTCACGATTCTTGTTGACGTGTGCACGGGACTTCCACCCACGAAAACCCGATACATGATTTCACGTGTAGATCCTACGACCCTTATGGCTCAGATCAACAGCTCTGCCCCTCCTACGCTTTTAGCCTCTCTGGAATACTTCCGGCGTACCTCCCATGCTACTCTATGATATCTAACAGCTCACGGGATGTCGCAAATTCTCCTCAAGAAATTTTGACCATCCGCTTATTCATTGATGACCTCTGAAAATTGAACCAAGTCTTCCTCCATGAAAACTTATTCGTCTGCTTGAACACTTCAAACACCAAATCCCTACACTGTCTTTCAACAATTCCAAGGGTCGTCTCCCTCCTGAGCTTTCTCCAACTCTGAACCTTGGCAAGGACCTTTGCGCGCACTCCTTGCGGCAACCTTCAAACATTTCCAAGTGTTGAAGTTCCTCGATTCTGCACACACCTACAACATCAATCCTTCGATGTTCACTCAGGTTCACAACCCTGATACTTTTATCTAGCCCGTGCACTCCTTGCACAGCTCCTATGCCAACTGCACCTTTGGGATGAATGAGAACAAAAGCTACCTCTATTGAACCCCCTGTCAATGCACTCCTTGCGGACACTTCAACTACACTCCTTGCAGGAATTCTCTGGCTCAAATAGAGAAACAATTGAAACTCATTCCATCACCCTTTCAGACTTCAAAATCAAACATGAAATCATATACACAGTATATAAAAGCAAATGTATAACAGGAAGCAAACATTTATGAGCATATCAACATCAATATATAGAGAACATACACAAACCCTGAATTTGAATCAAAATCTTCTATTAATTCAAATATCTGTACATGGGTGTTCTTACACAGCTCTCTGCATGCTCTTTCTCTTCCTTGATTGATGATAATGTTACAATACACAATGAGGGTGTCTATATCCTATTTCCCTCTTGCGCTCTACAACTGTCTAGTCTAGAATTAAATTTCTATCTACCCGCATTAACTACTTTAAATGTCGTTTATCTACTAAGGACGAGAGAAATCCCCTCAAGGTCCGTTTACAATATACAAGTGCACTTCATTATATTGTTACATTTGAGATTGTGCAACAACTCCCAAGGTGATTTCAAAAATTCTGCTGACGCTTGTCCAACTATCTTCCACTTCCGCGCTGGCTAGCTTGATGCAGGAGATGCTCCTGCATCACATTGTTTCTTGTACACTTGTTAAATGGACTTGAAGGAATGTATGTTTAGCACAAGTTTACCCCTTTTTCGGACTAGACAAGACTAGTTATGAAAAATGCATACTCTAATCTACGGGATAGAAGAGTTCTCCTCAGTTGTGTTTTATACTTTTTAGGGCCCAGGGGACTAAATTTATGAAAAAGGAAAAGGGAGTCCATAATTAATCTCTTTTCAGGTTCCTTAAATATGAAAATATTGTTGAGTGATATTGTCTTTGTCACACTTGTTATAAATTTTTTCAATAGATGTCCTTTCAGTATAAGTTTAACCCTTTTTTGGACCGACTGGAATTTGTATGAAAAACGAATACTTTGGCCCCAGTGACCAAAAAATTTCTCCTTCGTATGATTTTATTCTTTTTTGGGCCCTAGAGACTAAACTTATGAAAAATACCATCATGGGAGGTTTACTTCCCAAAGTTGAGTCGTAACTACATATGCATATTGACTACTCACACTTTTATGCCTAATGCTAGCTTTAACATGCTCTGGTTGAACCAATCACCTATGCATTCCTATCAATTCTCATCCTTGCAATTTGTGCCCTTGCGACTTGATACCTTATCCCTAGAGGTAACATCCCATGAGTTCCCTTATCCTACACATGCTTCCTTGCATTTAGCATAGGTATGTTTCTTACACTATGGAACTAGTTTTCTTACTCATGACACTTGTTCCCACCACTCTACAATAACATTCTTTTATTCCTTTTCAGGCTTCTATAACATGAAAAGGACAAAAAAATAAAAAATAAAACAAAAATAATGGAAAACATATATCTCTTTTATTGGCAGTAGTCTTGTCTCCCTTGAACAAAGCACAATCTTGAGTCAGTATCTCATCGTTTTAGGTTTAGTATGGATTTAGGAGACTTTTTCAGATTTTGATTTTTTCTCCCTCGGTTGGTTATTCTTCCAACTATATGGAGTATTTTTTTATTCTTCCTGCGTCACATATGTATCCTAGCTCATAGTCATGCTTCCCAAGTAACATAATGTGTCATTCTTATGTTCAAGGGAACATTTTCAACCTCTGTCGGCCATTTTTCAGTTATCCTTTGACCTTGCAAGTCACCCTTCCCAAGTCAGTCTCATCATCATGAGTATCAATCTCTTTGTCTGATCTCTTACAAATATTTGGCCTTCCACCACCTCTCATGATGGATGATGGATGATGCCTTAATTCCTTCCTTCTAGCTGGTTCCCTCCCATTGACTTCAACACATCTTTCTCTAGGAGAGGGATATAGAGTTATGTTGGTACCTTGGGGCTTGTAGTCATTAGTGGTAGGTTACCTCCCTATTAGTGGGAATACCTCAATGTCCCTTACTCGATAGTTTCTACCAGGTGTTCGATGCCAGCTCATTCATTCACACTTGTTAGATAGTGCCATGGTACCTTGACTCCCATTATCATTATTGGTGGGTTGTCTCACCATTTTTAATGGTAGACATCAATGATCAGTAATCAAATGATGTCTCATTGTGTTTGAATTCGACTCAGTTATTCACATAGTGTAGATTTGTACCATAATGGATCATAGTTAATACTTCGGATGAAGCACAAGCACCACATCTTTTGTGCTTCTTCCTAGCTCATATGGTTCCACCTCATAGACTATTACTCATAGAGGATCAACTTGTTCATTGCTTTGGTCCCAGTTATTCTCTATTATTGACTTTGATACATAGCTCCATTTTGTATCTATTCATGGCTATAATATACTTTGACATGGATCCACTATGTATTCTTCGTGGCATTTCTTACTACCTCATTTATATCACATGGCTACATTATTTATTGTTCATGGCCATGGATTATTGCTATATTTTACATATGCCATGGATCCATGATGTACTTTATTTGAAGACCCATGCTTACATCACTCCTAAGAATGGGTATGCTCGACTTGGGAAACAATACTCTTGCTTGATCTTTGTTGGCAATTATTGTTTTTGGATCAGTTGTTCGGGAACCTCCATGGATACTTTAGTGCATCCTCACCTCTCAGAGTTCATAATGTATTTCTTCCATCATTTTTCCCTTTCAATATCGCACATTAGGGGGCATATGTTATAGCACAAAATTCCACACCTATGCTTTTGTGCCATGGCCCAACCCTTTCCCAATGCTTGCTATAATTTCCCCCAAAACGACCTCTCAAAAACCATTTAAAAAACATTCCCTAAGAGCATGTCCATGGATTTTTCTAGTGCAACACACAGACATCTGTGAATTTCCACATTGCAACCCATAGATGCCCTCAAAATTTGTGAAAATAAAATAATTTTGTGTTTTTGAGTGGTATTTTCGGTTGGAATTGTTTCCCAATGACCCCCGCCCGTACACAATGAAATGAAACTCCCCAAACCTATTTTGTAAGATATAAGACAACCATGGAAGGATAAGGATAGGTCAAGTCCTTTTATGCAAAGTTATACTGTTGTTGGTAGCCATTTTCATTTCTATGTTTTCCTTATAAGCTGCCTACACAAGGGTTTTGAACCCGCATTACTTGTCACAATTTTAAAAAAAAGAAAACGACACTATTATCTTTGCTTTTGCATATCTGCTTCTCGTTTTCATTTTCACGACTGCAAGCGTGAAAACCTATAGTTGGGATTCATGTTGATGACATTAGAATGATCTTTTGGATTGTTATGAACCTATTTGTTTATGTGATCATAATTCTTTTTACCTCCAACTCACTACTGGTCACACATCTATCAAAACACCAAACCTTCACTCACTTTCCATTTGAACATTGTCAATTTGGTTCCGATTCATTGATGCAATGGTTATATGATATTTTGGTGTCTTTTATCAAATTCTTGGTGTATTGGTTTTATTGAACACATTAATTTTGAGGTCGAATCGTTGGTGCAATGTTTGATATATTGGTTTCTTTCAAATCTTGTTGATTTAACATTCGAACCAATTGTTGGTTATGAACACCATGGTTTTCAAATGGTTATTGGATATTTCATTTGTTTAAAATATTTTTTGGATATGCATTGTTATGATTTGAATAGGTGTCATTCATTGTACATCTGACATGATTGTTTTACATCATTTCAATTTACTCCACCACCCTCGCACGCATAAGCATTAACGCTTGGTCGTGCATTTCGGGCTGCCTCTACTTGTTTTGGGAAAACCTGCGAGAAAATGGTTCTGTGTATACCAAACAAACCCCCTCACCGATTACCCTGTTGACTGTGTGCTATCTGCTATGGCTCCTGTAGTGTGAATCGAACCTAACGGCGTCCAAACGTTGTTGTTATTTTATAACACCTGAGAGGAATTGGAGAGGAATGGTTGGTTATTTTTCATTGAAAAATTCGAGGGTTTCAACCTCGCAGTCGCTCAGAAATTTGCCCTCACATTTGATGGATGCAGAGCCAAAGTTGGGGACATCCAACTCGAATTGAACGAAGAATTCCTCAGCTTAGTCACTGGTCTGCCAGCCAAAGGGAAAAAATGGTTCAAGAATTCGAAGGTTGATGAAGTGCGATGGTCGCTCCTGTTTACCTCAAGGAAAATCAATAGTTGTGACAAAGATATGCCAGTCACATCCCTTAAGTCTAGGTGGCATGATTTGTTGGCCATTATTAAGCAATTCATTACTTATGAAGGTAGATATGGTTTATTTTTCCTATACCACCTATGACTACTTATGAGTTTCATAGATTTCCCTTTGAATATGCCTCATTTCCTCCTCCGAAGTTTGTATAAAATGGCTAAACATTACAAGAGGGAGAAGGTCGACTCCAGCCTCTTCCACCACTGTTTAATTAAAATTGTTATAGTCCATCATTTGAGGTTGAGTGGCAACTATTGGGAAGCTTTCTTGTTGAGGAATGGCTTTGCCAGTCCTAAAATTGGTCAAGTGGACAAAACCGTGGTCACCGAAACCCTTGTTGGGCCTGTCGTGCCCCCTCCTATACTCTTACCCTTTGTTGAACCCTTGACCTACCCAAGCGATAACCTACCCGACACCCTGCCTGACTCATGTTTAAAAGATAGTGCTAATCCTGTTAAGAGGCCTACAAGAAAAAAAGGCAAGGGTAAAAATGATGTCAATTGCAAAGGTAAGAAGGTTGCACACTGGGTATCAAGGTGTGCTCACAATAAGCCTAAACAAAACTCATACCAGAAACCAATTGTATTAAGTGAATATTCAAATTCTGAGATTGAGCAATTTCTGACCGAGGAGTATCCATACTCACACGGCCTCTGTTTAGTTGAGCCCTATGACTATGTATCCAACCTCCCAATGTGCCTTAAAGATGACCCCAACTTCCCAGGATCAAGCTTGACAGTGGAATCCCTGGTAATTTAAAAGATTCCTCGCCTGTGATTACACGGCCTGATCAACCACAGTGCAGTGAATGCAAGTCGTGGCTCGACCGATATTATTTAGATGTTCCTCTGTTGCAATCCCGAATCAATTCCTTGGAGGATAGAGTAAATGTGTTAACCAAGGAAAATGATAGACTACAAGCTAATGATAAGAGGCAAAAGACCACAGGCTCTGTCATGTTCAAAAATGTAGAGGTAGCCACTGCCATTGCTAATTCAAAAATAGCTTGATCGAATCGTATCCCTGAAGCCAAGGTATGATATTTCACAAATGATTTTAGAATGATTTTGTTTGTTTTGAATTAGCATAAATGATTTCTTTGCTTGTCGTATCTAGTTTTGTTATGATGGAATTGATGCAATACGATTCTATTTGCAAATAATAACTAGCTACAGAATCGTGAGATTCTGTAGCTAGTCATAAAATTTAAGTTTTTGCTGATTTTACAACCAAACACAATATGAAATTGTGTATTTTTATGCATCTATAGGTACACACGAATTTCAATGGGAATTGGATCGATGGTGGCATATTTTTACACAGTTTTGGATTAGGCTGTTAGTATTAGTTGGAAATAGGAGATTGTTCCCATAATTTTTGCAAATAGTTTTGATAATTTCCACAAGGAATGTTTCATCCTATGGCCTTTATATACTTATTATTTTTGTAAACAAACCATCATTGCTTGGGGAGAAGAGACTATGGGCTGATGATTATATAGACTCGAATAAAAGTGGATGTTTTGTATGGCTTTAGCTCCAATATATCTTACTTTTGTTCAAGTTTTTGTGCATTTCAATTTGTAATAAAATTATTGACTACTTTAGATATCATAATTTGTTACAAGTTGATGTGATTTGATTTAAATAGTGTCCATATTTGATGTCTCCCATTTTATACACAAGAATAAATCTGTTTACATTTGATGATTAGAAGGTTGATCTTCTTCATTCAACGAACAGTAATGCACAAATTTTCATACTCAGATTTATCCTAATATGATTATTTGTTAAATCATAAATTGTTGTTGCTATATGTATTGCTTGTTCTGTCGTTAGTATTCAAGTGTCACTGCTTCATGTTTACGAGAAGTATTTGGAAAATCTGGTGCGGGTTTCCCCCATCAAACAGCGAAATCGAGTACTATGCACAGGACAAATAAGAAACGCTATTACAGGTTAGTCCGTTAGTGTTATTTAAGTAGCTTAGTTAATATACAAATTTCTTACAATCTGAACACGTTTCACTGTTCATATCTCTAGTTCAGATTCACAATACAGATTACTATTTTCATTGCTTAGTTAGATAGTTGTTGTTTCATTTCTTTTTCATAAAAGTTATAAAAATCCAAAAATAATAGCTTCGTTTTCATAAGACAATTCACATATGATTTTGCAGATTTCGATCAAAATTTGTATTTTGTAAATACTGTATATATAATGGAGATTCAATTATATTGATAAATGAACATTTAATAAGTAGAATTATTGTTTTATAATATTAGTTAGCAAACTATATATATATGTATTAGATTTGTATTTAGTTTGCAGAAGTTTTCTCTCACTTAGATTAGTTTCTTTAGCTTATTTTTTTCACTTTCTTAGGACTTAGATCAGCCAACGGAGCCGCTAAACCCGTTGGAGTGGATTAATCCAAACAGGTTGGGTTATTTAGACAACCCCGGACCAGATCCACCCCTCCAGTTGACGAGCGGTCAATTTCGCCCATCAACAACTGCCAACATCTAACAAGCCTCCCTCCCCTATGATTCTCTTAGAAACATCCTCTTTAGTCTAGAAACTCCTTTTCCAGATATTCTTTCTCATTTTATATGGCTATAGGGTGTCTCCTTATCCATATATGATTCATTGAACGAATATTACATTGGTTAAGTTAATTCTTGAAGATTTCTAGAGGAACCCAGAGAACTGCCTTCAATACGGTGCCTAAAGGATGGACAAGGTTGTAACTTACCTTTTACACTTGTTGATAATAAAATATTTTGTTTTCCATCAGATTTTGTCTTCAATGTATGTTTATATTTATTCTTACTTTGAATATGACATATAGTATGCACATTCTTTTGATTTCATAACTACTTGTGTTGCAACCCTTATTTTGTATCTATCTTATAGGATGGTTCCAGTAGAAGATCAATATCTCTTCAATGAATTGAAGTGGGGATTGACATTAGATGGGAGAACAAGGTGCACTTTCATTTCTCCTCTCTGTCCCTACTTCCTCCTAGTTTAAGTAGTTATTTTCTTTATCTTTTGTGTGCTTGTCATTGAGGAGAGATTGTTGTCTCTTCCACTTAGTCTTGCCTTGTTGTGATTCAAACCCAAGATCACAGGGGAAAAATCCCTTAATCACTAACATGGCATCCTCATTGTGATCACATTTAACAAAACACAAGAAATTTGTAACATCGTCATCACATGCATATAACAAGAATCATTTAACATACACATCTATCAAGTACATTTAACAAACATATATAACATGACCTAACAATGTACACATCAACATCAATATATAAATTATTTAGGTACATCATCATGATCAATAGGAAAAATGCACATCTAATGAACATTGTTATAACATACACATCTATCAATCACATTTAACATATCAATTTAGTACATCAACATGAACATAAAAAATGCACCATATATATATATATATATATATATATATATATATATATATATATATATA
>CBVK0100413706.1:0-19366 GCA_900067695.1 Picea abies
AGCCAACATATGAGGGTCCTCCAACTTCGTAAGGCCATAACTCTCAAACCGTGAGGAGTTATGTGGTGTTCCACATACCACCAGAAATGGCATGACATGTACTATCCATATAGAATAGTATTACCTTCAAATATATTGAAACTCATACAATTATACATGAAAACCTTGGGTCCATTACCAAAACCTTTGTGCTACCAGAATTTGCTACCGAACTTTCTTCAAGGGTTGACATCAATGAAAACCAACCTTAATCAACAACAACAACTCAAGAAAGTTGTGGCCACATATTGCTGTCTTCAAGTCTTCTACACAATCTGCCAAAGGTGCAAATCTACATCGTGTGAATAAATGAGTTGAGGTCGAACAAAATGAGACATCATTTGATTACCGGTCATTGAGGTATACCGTTAACAAACGTGAGACAACCTACCGATAATGAAAGTAGGCATCAAGGCATCGAGTACATTCTTACAAGTGTGAATAAAGGAGTTGGGGTCAAACACTCGACAAATCCATCGATCATGAGACATTGATGTATTCCCAACTGTCGATGGCGAGAGAACCTACCACTAATGATTGCAAGCCTCAAGGTACTCATAAGACTCTAGGTCTTGTTTCCAGAATGGATGAGTTGAAGTCGATGGAAGGAGACCCATTGAAAGCACAACATTAAGTCATCTCTCATCATTCAACATGAGGTACAAAGCAGGAGCTTCATGATTTGGAGGAAATCGAATGAAGAACATGTTTAGGAACCAACGACCCTGTGTGTCTTTTGCATGTGCCAAGTGAAAGCGGTACACGAAAAAGACCTTATGAATAACATCCAATGAGGAAAACTGCTGATAAAGGTGAGGAAACCACCAATAAGGATAATGGCATCCAAGACACTGCACGAATCCCAATGTGTGAATAGATGTCTTGTTGTCGAACACAAGGGAAGCCACCCAGTCAACGACCAATGATGAAATGTTGATTGTTGGATTCAAGGTTACCTACCAATGATGAAAGTAGGACCAGGGTGCGTGATAGGACTACAACATCATGTGATTATGAGACAAACTGAGGGTATGGCCGACATGCAAAGTCAAGAGTTTTGAGGAATGGCCGACACAGGTTGATAGAATTCCTTTGAACAAGAGCATGAGACATATGGAAGACTCTGGTAGCATAGACTCAATGATGAAACCATGAGATACAGGAGGCATCAATGAAATTCTCCATAGGGACCAGAAGAGTAACCAGTTGGTGGAGAAAAACTCTTTGTAAGCTCATATTCCTAAGGCGATGCTACACCCAAAATTATGATGACAAATGGACTCAATCACTTTGTGCTCTATTCAAAGGTGACACGACTACTGCCAATATAAGATAATACTCCCTCCCCGCCCATATTTATTTGTTTTTTCATAGAAAAATGTTATGATACATAGGATGAAATGAGTGTCGCAAGTAAGAAAGCTAGTTCCAGCAGTGGAACATACCTATGCTCAATGGAAATTGATGCATGCGAGAGATGGACACTCGGGGGAATGTTTCCTCTTGGGTATAGGGTGTAAAATTGCGAAGGATATAAACGAGGTTCTGCTTGGTTGAGGATGCAAAACTGCTGAGGCAAATGGTTTATAACATAAAGCGAGAACCGGATATACACTCAATACTGCAAGCAAGGGCATGAGATGCAATCACAACTTAACGCCAAAAAATGTCCGTTTTCATTATCTTTAGTCTACTTGGTGTGAAAAAGGGATAAACTTGTAACAAATAAATGTCCTTTCAAATACAATTTACGAGTGTGAAAGAGACAAGTTCACTCGACAATCTTTTCGCTTTTTGAAGATGAGTTAGAAAAGAGCTTAGATTAAACGCAGTTGGGAGTCCTCTAGGTATAGGGAAACGTGTTTATGAGTGAGAAATGAGGCTCAACAGAAAGTCATGTATTAGCTATAAGGGACTCTCGGTCCTACGGAAAAAATCTCTGCATGGGCACCAAATGAAGCAGAGGATCTAACTAGGGTACCCATGTTCGGTAAGTCTTTACCACTTGATAACGACACGTCTTATAGAAGATGGAAGGTTTTGTGTCGCAACAAATGGGATCATACCTAAGGCATATGAGTGACAGTTATAGGACAATGAAAAAGTGAATGGTGGAATGGATACCTATCCTATATGTTGGGTAGTAAAAATACCTGCCCGTGGTTACGAACGGTCAACATAACGTTGAAATCCGCAAGAATCCCTGGTGAAAACTACAAAAACCAACTCAATCCACTGTTGTATTATTCCATTAGGTAAAAAACAATGACTTGAAACTATAGAAAGTGGGTAAAAACTGCTATAAATAGTAACAAAACCAAAAATTACTATGCCATTTTGACTTTTTACCCAAATAGTGAAAATTGGACCAAAATACCTCTGATCTTCAACTGGTGATTGTGGGAGCGTCGGGCGATGAAATCAGAGACCGTCTGGACCAGGTAATTCCCCTCCTCTTCCTTTCTAGTGGATTAGATTTTTAAATTAGGTTTCAAAATTTGAGTAAATTAGGGCGCAAATTGAGTAATTCGGTGTACGCGGGCTACCATTCATCGGGTAGTGTATACGTGAGGTTATATGTGATTGTGTAAAGTATAGGACGCATGTACTCAACCCTATACACAACTTTGAATTCTACAACCCGCGTTCAACTCCATAAACAAAGTTTTCTATGGTTGCTAACTCAAAAATTGACTTTTATCTAGCAGGATGGTGCTAGAATGGAGGGAAAGGGAGCACGAGGAGGTAGATGTTGTTGTGGAAAGAGATATGGGGGCCCAAATGGCCTTGAAAAGATGTGTCTTGTATAAATTTTGGGCACTCAAAGGGATGAGGTCCCAGGTGAGGTTGCTTGAGTTGCTTGTGGATTACTGGGATCCTGACAGTGAGAGATTCAACCTTGATGGGCAACCATTGAGGATTGACGTCAAGGATATATAATTTTTCACTGGGTTATCACATCGGGGTGAGGTGGTGAACCTCAAAACTCAGGGAGCTAGGAGCGCAATGAAAATAGAGGAGTACATAGACGCTCACTGTGTAGCAAGGACCGAGAAAGTCAAGAGTCAACTCCCCATCCGAGCGATAAACAATATCAACCTCAAGATTGTTGTCCTCGTGTTGACCAGGATCACAGGATCAGCTTCGTTGCACTAGGCATCGAGGTCGCTCATTTTCTATTATGTAGAGTGATTGAGACCCACTGTATATGATTGGTGTACCTCACTACTAGCTAATATGAAGAGCTAGTTGACATAGTGCAAACAGGGTGACAAGAGGAACTTCGGGTTTGCCTCTATCTTATGAAGCTTTTTCTTCGAGCGGGTTCTAGGTTTGGGACCTAGAGTCGAGATCATTCCGAGAGGACCTCGCGATCCATCCATGGCACGGTGGACCGAGGTAATGAGACGACAGAGGGAGGTAGGGTGCCCACCCCCTACAATGATGATTTCTTTTACTGGTGTAAGCGACAGGTCATTGCTCTGGATGACTACCCCTATGCAAGGATCGACTTCAGAGGGGACCTTGACATGCCACTACCACCAGGGACCGCCTACGGGGACATAGGTATGTCAAATGTTTTTAAATATTTCATTTTTTTGTTTTTTTTATATAGTAAAACAAAAATACTTTTTGTATGATGCTTAAGTACTCACTAGACACTTGTGTGATGTAGACGTAGGTCTACGACGGTCGTACGGGCTTCCACAACATCGTGGGAGGCATCGGGGAGATGAGTTGGTGAGAGGAGAAGTAGAGAGAATCCTTCAAAACATGCAGGGCAACCTGTCTCATTTGACTCATAGCATTTCGATGGTTCAGGTAGAGTATCCGTCGGAGGCCATGCAGCGGCAAGTAGTTGGTGTGCTTGGAGCTTGGGTGCGACTCTTTCGGCGTCTCACAAACACCATAGTTTGTTATCATGACACACATCTGGCACCACATGCGTAGATGTCGTGGATCTTGTATTATCGATTGTATATGTGTATTAAGGGTGTTAGCCCCAATTTTGTACTATAAACATCATATTTTTTAATATATATATATATAACATGGATCTTCATCTTTACTTATATTACAATGTGTACATTCATGAGATGATTTTCTTTGCTTTAGTTATGTGACAAATGCCAATCTAAAAAAAAATTAGCATAAGCATCAGATACATAATTAGAACTCCTAGGTATGTGATAATAAGTAATAAAATCAAACTGTTGTTCTAAAATACGTACCTGTAGGAATCATCGGAGTAAAGTAGGATCATGCACGTTGTAAATGTCATTCAACTGACATACTACTAACTTGGAATCCAGGCGAACTTCTAAAGAGAGAATACCATGTGAGATAACATCGCTCAAAAGTTCTATAATGATGTTATATTTGGCCACATTATTTGTGGATGGCCCTAGGCATACGCCACCTGAAGACACCCGTAGACCCTCGGGTGAGTAAACCACCCAAGCGGCGGAAGCCAAGTTCTGTGTATGATGAATGGATCTGTCTACAAATCCTCAGTAGACCCAAGACTTCGTTGACATCTGGAAACCAATGGAAAACTCGATAAGCAAGCTAGAGACAAAAAGAAAGCGAAAAGATATATACACTAAATTACATTAGTATACAAAGAGTTATGCCCAAACTTGGGGCTCAAGTGTAATATCTTTTCAAGTAGAGCCCATTCCTGGGCTCAACCAACATATTCCCTTCATAATCTTCTAACTCATAGGCTCTTTTTTCTAAGACACGTTGCACGATATAGGGACCATGCCACATGGGTTTAAATTTGCCTGCCCCCATCCGTTCTTTGGCTTGATCATATAAGAGGACCAATTCACCCTCAACATACAACTAAGGGTAGACATACTTATCGTACTAGACCTTGACACGTATTTTGTTCACCTCGATAGCTGTAGAATGCATCTCGACGTTGCTCGTCAAGACTCTCTAGGCGTACATGGAGTCGCTGGAGATCGAAAGTGTCAGGTAGGAGCGCAACTGCGAACTTAAGAGAAGGGATCTCACATTCATTAGGTAATATCGAATCCACACCATGTACTAACTGGAAAGGGGAAAATATAGTGGCAATATTGACCAAGGTTCGATATGCCTAGAGTGTGGGATATAGCATAATGTGTCATTCAGACTTACTTCGACTGATAGTTTTATGCAAAATGGTCTTGAGAGACTTGTTGACGACCATTACCTGTCCATTTTCCTGGGGGTAGTAAGGGGAAGAATGACCATGCTTAAACTCCAGCTTGGATGCTATCTCTTCCATAATTTCATTCTGAAAGTGACTGCCATGATCAGTGACAATCTCACTCAGAATACCGAACCGGGTGATAATTTGATTAAATACGAAGAAGGCAACAGTATTCCCGTCGGATTTAACCATAGGCATGGATTTGACCCACTTATTAAAGTAGTCTATGGCCATGATAATGTGTTTATGCCCCCCAACCGAAGTTGGGTTGTAATCCACGAAATCCCCCCCCCCACTTGGTGAAGGGATCGACGAAAATGACTGGGTGAAGAGGGGCTGGATGTGAGCGCATTTTCTGAGTGAACGTCTGGCAGGGGTGACACTTCTTAACCACTTCAACACAATATTTAAAGATAGATGGCTAGAAATAACCGACTCACAATTTTTTTTGGGCTGTCGCAAGCCCGGATAGATGACCACCACAAGCCCCATTGTGGAAATCGTTCAGAACTGACTCGACTTATTTGTGAGTTAAACAACGACATAATATATTGTCTATTCCTCGACGATACAAAGTGTCACCGATGATAGTGTAATTCTTAGCTTGGTATCGTACACGTCGTCGGTCATCTCGCGAGAGATGTTGAGGGAACTTTAAGGTTTGAAGATAGAGAATGATGTCTCCATACTAGGGGTCGAACAACGAGACAAGGAAAATGTGTTCATCCGGAAACAAATAAACATGGATAACATCGTCATCTAATAGTAGAAAGTCGGATATTAACTCCACAAAGACTAGTGATTTCTTGGATTTCACAGAAGCAAAATTGGGATCAAATTCTTGTAAAATGACAATCCATTTATTATATTCCCCCCCTATGATATGCCTAGTAAGGATGTATTGAAATGGATTGACATATGCAACCACAATAGTCTTGCAAAGCAATATATAATGATGTAAATGTTGGATTGCGTGAACAACATCCAAAGCTAGCTTTTCAACGTGATAATAATTGAGCTCAGGACCGACTAAGTTTCGACTGAGATAGTAGATGATGTGCTCGCAGAGCTCATCATCCTCTTGAACCAAAACCATACCAATCATCTCCTCGGAAGTGGCAATATAAAGCAAGTAATCCCTACTGTATTCAAGAGACTTCATCAGAGGCACCGATACCAAGGCTTTCTTCAAAGAATCGAAGGACTCCTGGGCTCACTCATCCCAGATAAAAGGCATGTCCTTCTACAAAAGATGCATGAAACCCTTAGTGATATCGACATAGTTTACTATAAACTGACGTAAAAAGTTAGCTTTCCCCTGTAAACCTTAAAGCTATCCAACATTGCACAAAGGAGGTAACCGAAGTATTTCCTCAAACTTTAAAGGATCTACCATGATCTCGGTCTTAGAAACTAGAAATCCCAAAAGACGACCATACCTAATGAAAAATATGCACTTATGAGGGTTCAAGCGGATTCTATAGTAACGACATCTTTCGAAAACTAGTCGAAGGTGCTTAGAGTGATCTGCTCTCTTACGAGAGTGAGCAGCAAGATCGTCAAGGTAAGCTTCAACTATATTCTTAAGATCATGGAATGTGAAGGTCATATCACATTGGAAGGTTACTTCGACGTTTTTAAGGTCGAAAGGCATCTTCCGGTATGCGAAAGTACCACAAGGAAAAATAAATGTCATCTTGTGTTGATCCTCGGGTTTAATTTGAATTTGGTTATACCCTGAAAATCCATCCATGAAAGAAAACACTTCGCTTCCTGCACACTCATAGAGAATTTGATCAATGAGAGGGGTCGAGAAGTTGTATTTAGGACAGGCTTTGTTCAGGTCATGAAATTCCATGCATACACAGATGGTTCCTTGCTTCTTATTCATAGGAACGAGATTGGATACCCATTCAGTCAAGGGAACCGGGTAGATAAAGCCAACATTAAGTAGTTTCTCTACCTTTGCCTTAATAGCAGGGGCCTTCCCGGGATTGACATATCTAATACTTTGTCAGATAGGTTTAGCATCCAGAAAAGTTCTAATCTCATGCTCAACAATACGAGGGTAGATTCCTGACATCTCTTCATATGACCAAGCAAACACATCTCGAAATTCCTTGAAGAGCTCGGTGTAGATCAGGATTTCTTCCAGCGAACAATTTGCACCGATATGTACGTTTTCAAACTTGCCAGGGGTACAAGAGATATCGATTATGACGGTAGGAGAGATACTCACCATATTTCCTTCGGCATAAATGTTGTGCATATCAATTGGAACTACAGCATGATCGACTATCTCACTCAAAGTAGATCGAAATTCATCTTGTTCAATTCTTTCAAGCTTTGGGAGAAAATAAGAGCGATGATGCATATCATCCTAAGGTTTGTTGGAACCATTCATGGCTTCGATGATATCTTCATCCAAGGGAAAAGTCTCATCGAGGTAGTCATGTGAATAAGAAAATGAAGTGGTCCACATGGGATTAATAACATTATCCTCCTCGTTCGTCGGCGAGGTAACATGATCGGGATTGGTGGAAGAGTCAAGAACAACTTGATATGCAATCTCTGTTTCTGATAGTGGCATGGCCATTGCAACATACGACTAACCTTCACAAGATGAAGTCAAGGAAGGTAGGGTCCAAGGATCGTTAAAATAGGAAGTGCGGAAAATAACGAACCTCTCTGACGAAATGGGCCTACTGGACATGGCGTAAACATGGTGAATCGGTGCCATGAATTCGAAGGTACCCATAAGGGATGAATACATTCCGACATCTATATTCTTAGTTCTCGACCGAGAATTGTCGACCACGGGGATCGACGTTAGAACTGATGCATTGGGGCTAGCATACACAAAGGATAATTGATCGATCGTCATGATCTTCCCATCAAGTGGAAAATAAAGAGTGTGAAAGATGGACGATACAACGATAGTCATAACATAAGTCCAATTGCATCCTAGTAACAAGTTATAATCAATAGGCGCATCAACTACCTCAACATCCACCTCTACCGTCTTCCCACCTAACTGGACCGGAAAGGTAGGAAGAATATCGTGAGGGTGGAAGGAACGACCATGAAAAGCAGTCAACATGGTCAGTGATTTTGAGAGAGTCGGAGAGTCGAGAGCTTTCCAACAGATCAGGTACATCACACATGTAGCAGCGCCTTCATCAAAAACTGCATTTTTGATGGTATACTTTGAGTACCCCATGTGGATTTGGAATGCCACATGGTAAGGCAAGTGAGGCTTCACATCTGTGATGTCAAACTTGATAACTTTCGAGCCACTGGGATCTAGAGATTTTAACATAGATAGCAAGGAATTCCTCTGTGAAGGACACGTCTGGAGTACCTCCAGAGCCGACATCACACAAGGATTTTGACCCAGGTCCTCAACAATAGAGTAATTCTGGGTGACTCTAGCATTTGGATTGTGGGTAGAGTGCTTGAGTACTCATTTCTGAATACGAGGCGGTGGCTCTAGTTTTTCGATCTGTAAAGTCATCTCCGGAAGAGGAGGAGGAGATTCTAGACCAAGTATAACCTGTGAAGAAATATAATCTCGAGATCGGGTGGCTACATGAACCTTAGCATCGACCATATTGATACACAAATGGTCACCGTATTGCAATGACAGGTTTTGACTCCCACTGACCGTATTTATGACATTTGAGGAGCTCGAGGCCATGTGTTGGTTATGTGGGAAAGGGTTCGTTAGCACGATGGGTAGTAGAGATAAGAGCCTCGTAGCTTCCGCAAGTTTGGGGCACAAATGAGTAAGGTGATCATCTGTACAAAGCTTACAGGGAAATTTCACCTTACACCTTTCTTTCTTCCCCTCTCCAACATTATTATTCATCTTCTCATTATTACCATTGTCCTTGGGTTCATTATTATTTTTCCCACCCTTACGATTATTATTAAGTCTTTTCTTCTTATGTTGTTGGTTACCATTTGGTTCGGTCGACGATTGCATGGAATGTACATCCGCCAACTGAGTGGGATTGGAAGACATAGTTGAAGTTGGCCCTCCTAGAGACTGGTTTAGAGACAAATCTTTCAAATGGCTTGTCACTGAGTCTGTGGATTTTACATTGGCGGAGCCTACAATGCCATCGACATTAGGTCTGGGATTTTTTCTAGGGTCATAGGTTGAACTCATTGCATCCAGAAGAATGTGATATAACATCCCAGACTAAGCGTATATAAGATCTAATTGTTGGGCTTTGAAGATTTCTTCTTCCTCAATTGTAACCCCGGATGTAGCAACATCCTTCGAGATAGGAGGCTGCAAAGACTTAAGGAACCATTCTAAAAGAAAGGTCGTGGGTATGGAGTTCTTAATCAACCTCTTCCATCTACGCCACTCCTGGATATGATCTGAGATATGAGTGGTTGTGTCCTGGCGTAACGTTGACAGAAGTTCTAGGCCAGCATCGTAACGAACCGGAAATTGGAAGCGGTTAAGGAAGAATAACACCATCTGATTAAAGGTCATGTATGCTCCCCTAGGTAGCTCGATATACCATTTCATAGCAACCCCAATGAGGGTGCCTTGAAACAATCTTAACCGAATGGAATTGTCATTAAGGGAATTCAAAGAGCACCATAGGTTAAAGGTGGTAATGTGATCACCAAGATCCTCGCCATTCTTACCTTCGAATTTAGGAATGTCCAAAGGAAGCTTGGTGGGGACGGGGGGCCATGTAGGATCATGACACATAGAGTCGTTCATCAACTTAGAAAAGTCTGGAAGATTAAGTGTGGCCAAAAAAGGGAGACGGGTTTGCGGCATATGGCCCTAAGCTCCCTCGAAAGATTGTGTTTGAAGAACTGTAGCCCATCTAGGGTTTTGGTAAGCACCATGGCCCTGTCTGGGATTGTAAGACCCTCCTCCAGGATGATTCATAAGAGGTTGGTTGGGCATCATTCCAGTACAAATGTTCTTATGGGGGTTATAGAAATTTCCCCCAGTCGGAGTGGCTCCGGGTTGGGGATTTCCCAAGGTCTGAAACTGACCTCCTCCGAGTGTGAATCCGGAGGATAGAGGTGGATTTGTCATGCCAAACGTGTTGGTCGGAATCAACACTGAGGAGGTAAGTGTATAGGATGGAACTTGAGTAGAATCTTGTCTGCCAGGTTGGTTGCTCAACCCGGAAGCAAGAGGATTAGACCCGGGGTTAAAAGAAGGAATGCCTCCCATATTAAGAGTCATTTGAGGGATTTGAGAACCACCAAATGAAAATGGAGTATAAGGAGGTGTAGTGCCCCCAAGTCCAATGCTAGCATTAGGGCCAGTAGTTGGGATGGAGTTTGAAAACTGTGAAGTAAAATTTGGCATACCATAGGAAAAAGGACTAGAGGCCATAGGGATGGACTGAACATTATAGCCCGATGAGTGACCAAGAGACCCAAATGGGTTTGAGGCAAGAGATTGATCATTCACTATAGGTCGGGAAGTAGTAATGATAGGTGCCTCTGACACTACAACCATTGTGGTTGCAGGAGTCGAAGGGGTGCCATTAACTATACTAGGTGTGGGAGTCGAAGGGCTCCTAGTATTCTGAAGACTAGGTTCAATACTCATCCTTGTAGGATCACAAGTATGAACAGTGGAGGTGTGTGTACCACATCTAATAACTCTACATCTTTTAGAAGGAAAAGACTTGAAATCTGGTGGTAACTATAACAAGCGACGAGACCAGTGGAGAGGTTGGTCTGATTCCATGAAGACTTAAGACTCAATATACAAAAACAAATCCTAGGGCCAACTAGTAATCAAAGAGCACACCAAAAAATCAAATGGACAATATGCACACAAACAGGGTAAAGTGGTTGAAAGGGGACTCCCTCGCTAAAGAAGGTATGTCTCACCCAAGAGGGGCCTGAGACTCCCTGCTAAAGATCAGAGGTAACATAATTGGTTATAAGGGCCCTCGTGAGCTTAACAACCAATCAGTCAAATCCCCCCAGAGAGGTAATCCTCCATAAATGTTATGTGTTGTCCGACCCTTATCTGGCCTAGGGTACCTGCAGAATAACCCCTGCATGTAACCTATGTGGCATCTAAGTCAAGAAACTAAGCAAACAATGTATAACCAATGCACATGAGAGTAGTCATAAGTCAGATCCACCATATGGGCAGGGTAGCAATTTAGCAAAGCCCGAAACCTTGAAAGCACCACCTCTCATGAAGGTAAGGGCACTAGAAAGACCCCCAAAAATACCTTTGATGCTAAGAAGGTATCGGGGGGATATCCCTTCAACCAACCTCGCGCGACCTCGTGATTAACTCTGGTGTAAGCAGAGCCTCCTGATATTACCGATTATACAGTGGATTTCTCCACTCCCTTAGTTAGACACATATGTTGATTTAATAGCCTTGGAGAAGTTTATTCACAAAATCCTATTCCAAGGCACTAAATACTAAGCTAGTTTGTGCACCCTAGAAAATAAAATTGTGACTAATCAATTTTAAGTTATAGCGTTAATTTTAATGGCCATGCTTACTCAAAAAAGGTATGGTAGTGAAACTCGTGATGTTATGACTCAACAAGTAAATTAAATATGAATACAATGCAAATTCCTAACTTCAATTTTCAATGAATGATATGCTTCTTAAAACAATGCAATTTTCAATTTCAACTCTGCAATTCTGAAGTAAAAATGCAATCTTTCTTTACATGCACTTAGATAATATGATGAAAACTCAAAATATCAAAATGGCAAGTAATGAAAAATGCCTAATAGTTTTTTATTTTCAATATAAGAAAAATGAAAATGCATGGAATGACAATAACCTGATATATAGACTCTACTGTGTATAGAAAGAGACAACTCAAGTAGGATACCAAGGAGCAAAACACCCAACCCAATGTACAAGGACAATCAAAATGAAAAGATGATGAGAAATATTCCTCCCCAAAATTCAACCAAAGACAAGTGTCATCCCACAAACACTTAATAGTCACTACATAGACCCAAGAAGACTCAACAATCATCAAAACCTACCCAACAACCACCAAACCCAACAAACAAGCAAAAGAAGTTGATGTATGCGACTGTTTAGGGAAACAACGTGTATGTACGTAGTTTGCAGAAGGACAGAACACGTATATACGTGATTGTTGTCAAGCAAAGGAGAAGAATGAAAGACTCAGACCCTGAGTGAACAGAGGTTGTCAAGCAATGATATGTCAAGAAACACAATAGGAACGAGAGAAATCTAAGGAGAAAAACACTCTGAACCCTAAGAAAGAATATTCAATCCCCAGTATGGTCGCCAATTATGTTACAATGAAAATCTCTCTATGGCTAGGGGTAAACCACAACAGACGGAAATGAATGCAAAAATCAACTCTATTCTCAAGTATTCTATATAAACAAACATGCTAGCAAGACAAGAAAAAAGGCCTACCTCGTCTAGACGTTCGATGAAGTCCACCGTTGAGCACTTGACCCAAAGCAATATACATGCAACTAGTCCTCAACAACTAAGCAAATCAATCATATGGTGATAATATATGATGTTAGCACATTCAATAGCCTAATACATTAATATACATAACAAATATGCCCATGGAATAATAATTCAAATATTTGCAAGATATCAATTGGATGGGAAAAGAGTATTTCTATTAATATACAATCAGCATAAGTGAAAAAGTTATAGACTTCTGTGTCGGCACAGTTCGGAACTGAGAAACTAAGTTCCTTCCAGCTGGGCCTCCACCATTTCAATCCTCCACCAAAGGCAAGCTCATAGAAGAGAGACAATGAAGTTCTCAATCAATAAGGAAAGAGCTTGGGGGTTGAACACTGTGTTCAGACTTAAAGGACAAAGGGATGTAGACTCAATATGAAGTGAATAATTTCTCCATAGTAACTTTGCTCTCAAAGTTGAATTATTTCTCCTCTTTTCCATAGCTCAGAACTAGCCCATTTATAGCCTTCAAATGGAACTGAAGGGATGAGTCAGAATGTTTCCAGTATACGGAAGGCCAAGGATCATTGATCTCCTGTCATGACATGGAAAACCGACACCATTTTTCATTTTTGGGCACAAATCTCGATGTATGCGGGTTGTAGTGGTGCAGTCGATGTATACGTATGTTGTATAGTAGACAAGGTGCGTACATGTGGGAAAATGTATTTTTTAGCTCTGGGATTTGCAAACAGGGATGAAAAGTCTGCACAAGAAAATGGAAAAAGGCCCTCTCTGCAAGATTGCATAGGGTGAGGCAAATCTTGCTATAATAATTGTTTCTTGTTGTATTGAATTTCAGGGTTGAAATAATATTCCAGATCTAAAACATGTATCTTGACACAAATCATCCAAACAAGGTTGTGTTACAATAAACTATTTAATGAAAACAATAGTCGAAATAAGGTTGCATAGCAATAAATAGTTCATTGAAACAATAGCTGAAAGGAAGGGAAACAACACTTTTCATATATTTCCAATTTGCATCTAGATAAGTTTAAGAACATGCAAAATATTCGATAAGAAAAAACACAATCTATCACCAAAGATTATATTCACCAAGGTAGGAAACTTAACAGTCGTATGCTTCAAGTCCCAGCTAGAATTTTGATGCTTGATCTCCAAAAAACTCTACCATCTTACCTTCAAAAACCTATCTATTTATCTTTTTCCCAAGAGGGTTCAACCACCTATCTAGGATCTAACTCTAAAGTTCAACTTTACATCATAACTAGATCCACTAGATCCAACTTGACTTCCACTCCTTAATTACAATTTATAAACATTTATTTTGACTTGAGTGAATTTGGTTTGAAGTATCAGTTCATCACTTCCCTTCAATTCTTCCTTAACAAAAATATGTTTCATATCAAAAAGAAAATAACTACTTATTACAATTGGCAGCAATATCTTTAACCAAAGCAACAAAACTCTATAAGTGCATCTGTAAGTAAAGTTGATAACTAAAGTGGAATAGCTCCATAACAAAGTCTTCAAAAGTTGAAGTTGGCAGTTGAATATGCATGGATTCCCATGTACACTAAAACTGGAGTCCAATCTGGAATACAGGTGGATCAGGTGGCATAAGTCTTTAATTCTTTTCCCCTTTGACAACAATAAACCTTTAACACTAGAACAAAACTCACCCAAAATTTGATCAATTTTTGGGAAAAACGACCTCAAAGGTCTCTTCGATTCTCTCAGACCGTGATACCTTTGTAAAATGTGAGGGAGGTTTTTATGCATGGGCCCATTCCCAACAAAAACCTCTTTCATTTAAAAAAAATTCATTTCCATATGTTCAGGAGGCACGCCGGAAGATAGTGACAAAAATGGGAAAAACAAAGCATGGCAAATTTCTGAAAAAATTGCCTCAAAGGTCTATTCGATTCTCTCATACCATGATACTTGTGTAAAATATGAGAGATTTTTTTTTGCATGGGATTTTTCTAAAAAAAAAAATCTTTCAGTTTTCATTAATTCACCTCCATCGATGCGGGAGGCGTGCTGAACGAGAACGATAAAACAGGGAAAAAAACAGAGTTTTTTTTAGTAAATTTGGGCAACACCTTTTGATTTGTCTTATGTGACCTCTGATACTTTCCTTGTAGCTTCTGATACTACTTTTGCAGATGTAAACTTTGAATTTGTTGCTTCATAACTTTTACTTGGTGACTTTCATCTATATCATTCTCATCTTCAACCTTTGGTTTGATCAAAGTCTTTACCACGCATCCATTCTTGAGCTCATATTCCTCCTTTGTTACAGGTTCCTGTGTTTTCAATATTTTTCCTTTGATCACTGGTTTAGCCTCATGTGGATTCTGCTTAGGAATTAGTTTTGCATCTGAGGTTATGTCATCGAAGTCTTGCTCAAGATCTAGACCAAAGTCCATTACATTTTTTTCTAACTCCACATCTGCAGGGCACTCTGTTTTTACAGCAATATACTTTATGCCCGAGGTCTCTCCTTTATTGTATTTCTTCTTTGCTTTATCTCTTGTCATATATTTCAATGTATGGATAGACATCTACTCCATATTGGAAAATCCAAATATGTCCCCTTAAGTGTCCTCATCCTCAATTACTATGGGTTGTTGTTCTTTTAAAGATGGATTAAATAGTGCTTTGGAATTCAATCTCAATTGATTTGTGAGCCTGGCTCTTCTATTAGGTTTAGTGGGCATTTCAGGGACCCGACTCCCTTTCCTTTTTCTACTTTGTTTAGCCTCGAAGGATTATCTTCATCAAGGTGTCTACAGGCACAAACTCTACTGCAAGTATGCCGGGATAGAGTTGTTTGGATTTCTTCTGCCTGCTTGTTTTTGACCTGGGAGTTTTATCTTCCTGCATGGTCATGGGCACATGATCATCTTCAAAATGTACAAGTGACAATGGGCCTGCTAAACTCGCTTGTTCTCCTCCCTACCTGATATAATTCCTAACATACACTCTGCCACTCTCCATCTCTCTTTGTTTTGTTGTTGAGCAATTTAGCTGCCTTCGAAGGGTTTCTTCTTGTTGTGGAGTAATTGATTTGGCCCTTTTAGATTGGGTTCCCCCTTTTTTAGGTGTGGTATTCCTATTAGCTTGTTGGGAAGCTTTAGATGAACACCCAAGTGTTCGAAAACACAAGTATTCCAACAGAGAACGAACACCTTCAGTAACCACTCACATAACCAGATCAAAGAACAACACACCGATGTTTTCATGTGGTAAAACCCCTATGGGGAAACATCAACGGCCCCAACCAACGCGGCCACTTGGAGCAGTTTATTAATGCAAAGAAAAAGATTACAGATAGATTTTACAAGAGATTTTCTCACAATCGATCATCGACAAATGACCCTCCATGCTCTTTAAATAGAGATCACGGACCAATCAGGTGTTAAGCCACATATCAATGGTCGTTAAGATCGAGGAGAGTATGAACCGTCGGATCACTCTATGTCAGGAACATATCGTGACCGTCGGATTTCCTAACTACAAATGCATACTAAAGAAACACACTAGAAAACACACTTTTACCTAATGACACAATAGACCAAGTAGATCTTACTAACTCCTAAGTGTCTAAATATCCTAACATCCCCCCTTAAGAACAACTTGAGATAGGATTGAAGGATTTACAATAGTGACACAATAATAGAAGGAAGGAGGCATTAGAGACTATCTCCCCTTAATGACAACTTTCTGAACTCCTAACATAGATCGAATTTTGGAAAAATTCACTTCTGTAAGAGACTTTGTGAAAATGTCTGCAACTTGATCTTCTGCACTTCAATAACTTGATCATGAATGAGCTTTCTGATGAAGTGCATGTGTATCTCGATGTGTTTGCTATGCTAATGTTGAACTGGTTCTTTGGTGAACTTGATGGCACTCTGATTGTCACACCAAAGGCTGGTCGGATGCTGGTGTTGGAATCCAAACTCTAAAAGGATCTGTCGAAGCCACAGGGCTTCCTAACTTTCATTTACCGCTGCTCGATACTCTGCTTCTGCTGAAGAAAGTGCAATAGCATGTTGTTTCTTATAGGCCCAAGTGACAAGTCCCGAACCAAGGTTGAAAACATAACCTACAGTAGACTTCCGATCATCAGGGTCATCGGCCCAATCTGAATCAGTGAAACCAACCAATAAAGGAGTCCCCCCTGAACTGTAATGTATCCCAAACTGAATTGTACCGCAAACATAATGAAGTATCCTTTTAGTGTCTTTCCAATGGCTTTCATGGGGTGTTTTCATATATCGGGCAACAAGACCAACACCAACGGAAAGATCAGGACGTGTATGAGTCAAGTATAAGAGGCTACCAACTAACTGACGGTATAGGGTGGCATCAACTTCAGGAGAAGTACAGGTGGAAAAAATCTTGACTCCAGACTGAAAGGGAGAAGGGGTTGGTTTACAATCGTCCATGTGAAAGCAACGAAGAAGGTCACAAGCATACTTAGACTGGGAAAGAAAAATTCCTTCATTGGTTTGCAAAACTTGGAGGCCAAGGAAATAGTGAAAAAATCCTAAGTCTGTTATTTCAAATTTCTTCTTAAGGCTGGTTTTCACATGGTTTAAAATTTTTGAGTCACTACCAGTGAGGATAAGGTCATCAACATAAAGGACAAGTATTATGAGATGGCTTCCTACTTTCTTGGTATAGACATTAGCATCAAAATGGCATCTAGAGAATCCAGTGGTAATAAGAAAGCTATCCATTTTGGCATACAAAGCTCGGGGAGCTTGCTTGAGACCATAGAGAGATTTCTTGAGGCGAAAAATAAGGCTAGAGTCATTCTGGACATAGCCAGGAGGTTGTTCCATGTAGATTTATTCTTGCAAATATTTGTGCAAGAAGGCAGATTTAACATCCATCTGATGGACCTCCCATTTATGTGAGGCAGCAAGGGCAAGAACAAGGCAAATGGAATTCATTTTTGCTATAGGGGAAAAGGTTTCATTATAGTCAATTCATTCAACTTGGGAAAATCCTTTGGAAACTAACCGAGCCTTGTGTCTTTCAACACTTCCATCTGATGCATACTTAGTTCTGTAGACCCATTTGCATATAACAAGTTTTCTTCCTTTTGGAAGAGGTAAAAGATCCCAAGTATCGTTTGCCATTAAAGAACGATACTCTTCATTCATTGTTGTATCCCAATATGGATGACTTGAAGCTTCTGCAAATGTCTCTGGATCATGAGTTTCTGAAACTTGAGCTAAAAGAGAACAGGCTCGCTAGAACTGTGAACGTGTCTGATGTTGATCTGAAGGATCATCGACAAGATCACCAACTGCTTCTCGTGTTGAACGGACCCATCTAGGAAGTGGTGGAGTTGATGATGGTTTAGGTTCAAAGGACTCATCTGGAGGAGGGTGACAAGGTGGAGGTGGATTTTCATCCTCACTGTCAGCATCTGAAGAAGAAACCGGATCATAAGAAGGCACAAACGTCGAAGATGGCTCGCGGGCCGAAGAAGGCACAATCGTCGAATTAGGCTTGTAGGCCAAGAGATTTTCATCAGATTTAACATCTCTTCTAATAATAATTTCATTACAATGTGATTGAAGAAGTCTGTAACCTTTGACATCTTCAGAATAACCAACAAATATACACTTCTCACTTTTAGGCTGCAATGCTTTCTTTTTTTCATCAGGAATGTGAGCCCATGCTATACTGCCAAATACATGGAAGTGACTTACATCTGGTTTAATTTTAGTCCAAGCTTCTTCCGATGTTATATTTTTAAGAGCCTTTGTGGGAGTACGATTTACTATGTAATTTGCATAGTTGATGGCTTCCACCTCAATACTTTAGACTTAATCCCTTAGATTGGATCATACAATTAGCCATTTCTTTTAATGTGCAGTTCTTTCTCTCAGCAACACCATTTTGTTGTGGTGTATATGGAACAATGTGTTGCATTTGGATTCCCTGTGTAGTGCAGTAGCTTGTAAAATTATTGTTCACATATTCGCCTCCATTATCTGTTTTTTAACCTTTGAATTTGATGGCCAGATTGCTTTTCTACATGGGCCTTGTAGGCCAAAAACTTGTCAAAAACTTCACTCTTGAGTTTCAAGAAGTAAACCCAAGTACATCTGGAAAAGTCATCAATGAAAGTTAAGAAATACTTTCACCCAGAAAAATAAGGAGAAGAAATTGGACCACACAAATCACTGTGAACAAGTTGCAAAGGACCCAAGGCACGCCAAGAGGCACGTTTGTCAAAACTATCTCGATGATGTTTGTCGAGAACACAACTGGCACAAACACCATCTCTGCATGAAACAAGAGGAAGACCAGTCACCATCTTTTGATTACATAGTTGTTGCAATGAGAGATAGTTTAGATGACCAAACCACTCATGCCAAAGTTTGCTCAAGTCATCGCTATGAGCAACAAAAACTGATGAAAAAGATTATGACCCAAAGTTGTCAAACTTGTACAACCTGGTAATATCATCAACAATTCCAGTTGCAAGAACATGCTTAGGATCTTTTAGATCCTTGATTACAACTTGGTGAGGTGAAAACTCGACGATTTTACCTTCACCTGAATGAGTGATTTGATATACTGATAGAAGGTTACAAGAAAGACTTGGAACACATAATACATCATTGAAATGACCATTA
>CBVK0100413707.1:0-19365 GCA_900067695.1 Picea abies
TCTTCTTGTGATCTTGGTTGTTGCTGTTAATATTATGGTAGCTTCGGGAGGTATGAACCTCTATTGTGACCTATGACGAGACTAGAATACTCTGGAAGGAAGCAAAGAAATGAAGGAAACCCTAGACAGGTTGTCGGCTGCAGAAATATATTTAATATGAATTTATTAATACCCAAAAGTAGAAGTCGGCCCCAGTTAAACTGCCTAGACTACTATAAATACAGGGCGCCAGTTCTCATTATTCATATCTCAGCAGTTGCAGAGTGAACTGGATCTGTGCAGGTGCAGTTGCAGCTTGTGCGCAAGTTTCTGGGAAGGTGTGCGCTAGCCTCTGGGTGGGATTATCTGATCAGCTTGGGTTCTATTCTTGCTTGGTGCATTCGCCTCTCTTGGCTATTGGATTGCTACCAGGATTCTCTTTTCTGTCAAGGTCATGGTGCTCGAAGGGTGGCTTCGGCTTGTGGTTGGGTGACAAGGGTATTGTCAATGGTAAAACGAGCACAATCTTCTATATTCTAACAGGTTATGGGCCCACACCCCCTTCAGTCAGCCTAAAATGCTGGAAGGAAGCATAGCCGCTAGATATTGAGCTCGTTGAGGAACTGCTGCTAGGGTTACTAGCAGGAGCAACTTCCAAAAACACTGCAGCGAGGGTTACTAGCAGAAGCAGTTACAGAAACCCTAAATTTCCGATCCGACACCTTGTGATGGAGCATCTCACCCAAGAAGAAGATATCCAGATGCGCCCTAACTCAGCGCACCTCTTGGCTCTCTCAGAAGACAGAAATGATGAAGTTGAAGTTTTGGATCAAGGCATGACCAGTTACCAATCAACCGAAGACATGTGTGAAACAATCAGTCTTTTGCACTACTTAGCACTTACTGGGATGATTGAAGATGATATGTGGATAATTGACAGTGGAGCTTCCAGGCACATGACGAGAGATCAAGCTAGACTCTCAAATCTAAATGAGAGAAAGACATCGTACAAAGTGGAGCTTGGAGACAAAAGCACTTACCCCGTCGAAGGATTTGGACAAGCCTCCGTCAAGTTGGAATCAGGTAATCATGCTCACTTAAGCAATGTTTTATATGTACCTGGTTTAGAAAAGAATCTTGTATCAATATCATGTTTAGAAGACAAAGGAAACAGAATAGCCTTCATGGATGGAAAGGTGTTATCATGGCATAAGAATTTTAGCATAGAGGATGCTAGGGTTATTGGAAGTCGTGAAGGAAATCTGTATAGACTACTAGAACGAAATGAAGAAGCTCTAGTACATGATGAAGTCAACCCTAATGAACTTTGGCATAGAAGGTACGCTCATATCAATTATCAAGCATTACCTTTCCTCAGAAAAATGGTTGAAGGAATACCATAATTGAAATTCACACATGAAGGAATTTGCAAATGATGTGCCCTTGGGAAGAATATCAAGAAACCATTCCCAAGCTGCAACAACAGATCCAAGGAAATCCTAGATCTAATACACTCAAATGTTTGCGGTCCAATGCCAGTCAAATCTCTAGGAGGATCTCTCTACTATGTAATCTTCATAGATGACTATTCAAGAAAGACGTCGCTGTACCTACTGAAATCAATAGACGAAGTATTCAGCAAGTTCCAAGAATTCAAGGCAGAAATAGAAAACCTTACGAACAAGAAGATCAAGACATTAAGAACAGATAATGGAGGAGAATACACCTCAAAGGAGTTCGTTGCAGTCTGCAAATCGACAGGGATTAGGAGGGAGCTGACTGTTCCTCATAATCCTCAACAAAACGGTGTAGCAGAAAGAAAGAATAGATCTATCGAAGAAACGGTAAAAGTCTTATTGAACGATCAAGGTCTATCTGTTGAAGTAATGTAACTGCGAAGAGCATTCTTATTATTATTGGATTAAATCCCCATTGTAGATTAATCATGTCATTATTATTATTATTGTTATTGGATTAATCCCCATTGTGGATTAATCATGTCAGTAATTGTATAAGGACCAAATCCCCTTTTGCAGATTGGTCATCGGACAATTATAAAGGGCAGAGTAAGAAGTCAGCCCCAATAGTTATTATGGAAGACCCAGAATTAATTAAAGGTGGGTTTACCCACCCAGAGTGAGAGGTCGGCCCTGCCAGTTGTGACCTTTCACACGTGCCAGTCTTGTATAAATAAGAGGCTAGCGCCTCACTTCAAACACACAACTCACTTGCTCATTTCTCTTATAAGGCAAGCTGCAATTACTAGAGAGAGGAGGAGAAGAGTGGCGCATCTCTTGGGGAGGACTTTCTGTATTGGTTTGAGTTATCTCTTGAACATTGTTTAAGCTATTTATGATAAGGAAGTTTTGCTGGGTTTTCTTCCCCTAGAGGGTTTCCTAGGATAAATGTTGTGTCTCTTGTGAATGTGTATTTCTCAGTGATCTTGTTCTTATGATGCTCTTATCTATTGAAATGCAAAGAACTATAATAATGGCATAAACATTAACACTATCCATGTTTCTATGGGGATAAGCAGCAATGACGACAATATATGTACAGAACAGAAGCCCTCATCGCATATTGAAGGACATGACACCAGAAGAAGCATTCTCAGGTAAGAAACCTAACGTAGAAAATCTAAGAATATTTGGATGTCCAGTTTACTCTCATATTCCCAAAGATAAAAGGAATAAACTAGAACCCTCAAGAAAGAAGGGGATATTCGTGGGATATAGTGATTCATCCAAAGCCTATAGAATATATATTCCAGAACAACACAAGATAGAAGTTAGCAGAGATGTAACGTTCAATGAAAAGATGGCCTTCAAGAAATCCATCGAAGAAATTATAGAAGAAGAGGAACTTGAAGAACCAAATGAAGAAAACACAGAAAACGAAGATAATGAAAAGGATCAACGTGATCATCCTATGGAACCAGGTGAGAAAATTGATTCAGATATCATACCAAAAACCAAGAAGTGACTAGCTTGGCTTGAAGTTACATTACAAGACGCAGAAAGAATCAAGGTTCCAGAAGGAACATCCAGAAAGAGTAAAAGATTGAAAAGATTCTCAAGTTATGCAACATACATGACGAAACTTCTAGATGAAGAACCTACTACATTTGAAGAAGCAGTCCAAAAGGGACAATGGAAAGAAGCTATGGCGGAAGAACATCAATCCATTATGAAAAATGAATTATGGGAAATTGTACCTAGACCTAAAGAAAAATCAGTGGTAACCTCAAAATGGGTATACAAGATCAAACATGCAGCAGACGGAAGCGTGGATAAATATAAGGCAAGATTCGTGGCCAGAGGGTTCTCCCAGAAGGAGGGAGAAGATTATGACGAAACCTTTGCTCTGGTGGCAAGGTATACCTCCATCAGAGCTATCATATCCCTTGCCGCTTCCATGGGATGGAATCTACACCAGATGGATGTAAAGACAACCTTCCTCAATGGAGCTATTGAAGAAGAAGTTTATATTGAACAACCTCCAAGATTCGAGGTACATTCCAGAGACACTTACGTTTGCAGATTGAAGAAAGCTCTATATGGACTCAAGCAAGCTCTAAGGGCTTGGTACGCCAGAATGGACAACTATCTAACAAGACTTGGTTTCTCCAAGAGTCATGCAGATCCAAACCTTTATTACAAAGTCGTGGATAACGCACCTATGATTCTACTATTATATGTTGATGATCTATTCATAATAGGTGAAGAATCTCTAATTATCTAGTGCAAGAAGGAACTAGCCTCTGAATTTGATATGAAAGATCTAGGTCTCATGCATTACTACTTGGGACTAGAAGTATGGCAGAAGCGTGGGGAAGTATTCCTTGGACAAGGAAAGTACGCAATAAAGATCCTTCAGAAATTTGGAATGATGGATTGTAAGTCCATGGACACTCCTATGAATGTGGATATAAGAAAAGTGAAAGTCCCAGATTCCGATCTAGTAGATCCTTCTCTATATCGACAACTAATTGGATCATTGATGTATTTGGTAAATACTCGACCGGATATTTGCTTTGCTATAAATACATTAAGTCAGTTCCAGGTGGAACCTAGACAAGAGCATTGGATAGCTGCAAAGCATGTCCTAAGATATATTTGTGGGAAAATAACCTATGGCTTGAGATATACCACATCCAGTGATATCCAACTTCATGGATTCACAGACTCTGATTGGGCAGGAAGTGTAGAAGACAGAAAGAGTACTTCAGGGATGTGTTTCAGCTTGGGCTCCGCTATGATATCTTGGGCAGCAGGAAACAGAAGTCTGTCGCACTCAGTACAACAGAAGCAGAGTATATGGCAGCTTGTGAAGCATGCACAGAAGCAGTATGGCTAAGGAAGTTAATCTCCGATTTATTTGATCAGACTCCAGAATCGACCATAATATATTGTGATAATCAGAGTTGTATAAGATTATCAAAACATTCAGTGTTTCATGAAAGGTCGAAGCACATTGAGATCAAATACTACTTTATTCGAGATAAAGTCCAGGAAGGAGAGGTAAAACTCGAGTATATCCCCACTGATGAGCAGACAACAAACATCCTGACAAAACCTCTATCCAGAATCAAGTTTGCATATTTCCGAGAGAAGATGGGGATCGTGGAAATAACTCCCTTAGCTGAAAGGGAAGATTCTCCAAGCTAGGAGAAGGTACGGAAAAATATTCTTGAAAAACATTTATTTTTGTGATTTAAATAACTCTCCAGTTAGGAGGGAGCATTGAAAATATTATTTATTTTTGTAATTGAAAAATAGTCCAGATTGGACAGATTCTTTCCTGTTCGGAAAGTGGATTGAGATTTCTGACGGACAGTGACTTCCCATTGTGGTTAACATGGGAGGTAGTCTGATTGCTAATGCATCATAGACGACGACTTCCCATTGTGGTTAACATGGGGAGTGGTCTAGGGTAGTCTCTCTTCTTGAGGGTTACTCAAGAAGACTGGCCCGCCTTGCCGGACATCGATTTCTCATTGTGGTTAACATGAGGAATGGTCCGTTTTGGAGGTTGATGCAGGACAATCTTTTCCTCTTGTGGTTAACGGAGGAAATGGTCCAGGCAGTCATTCCTTAGGGTTATACATTCTCTCCAGGGTGCACTTTGATTGGTGTAGGAGGAATGGCCCAGGGTGGGGAATGGTCCAGGCTCAACAATCAGGGACAGACATTCCTTAGGGTTGTACATTCTCTCCAGTGTGCACTTTGATTAGTGTTGGAGGAATGGCGCAGGGTGGGGAATGGTCCGGGACAATCATTCCTTAGGGTTTATACATTCTCTCCAGGGCGCACTTTGATTAGTGTAGGAGGAATAGCCCAGGGTGGGGAATGGTCCAAACATTCCTTAGGGTTTATACATTCTGTCCAGGGTGCACTTTGATTAGTGTAGGAAGAATGGTCCAAGGTGAGGAATGGTCCAGGCTCAGAAATCAGAAACAATCCTTTCTTCCTTGGTTGAGAAGAATAGGGCAGATAGCCCATTGATGATGTTCTATACTGAGGGCATATATTCTTTCATATCTCACAGACATGAGTGAAAGATTGGCCCAGATGATTTAGTTTATATCATAACATTGTTTCTATGCAGGTTGCTATCAGATGTTTGTTATGAAGACTATATGACAGTAGATGTAAACTATTGTGGTGGATATGTTCCATTGTTCGTGAGGCAGATATTCTTTCAGAACTCACAGATGTGAGTGAAAGATTGGCCCAGATGATTGTTATGGAGACTGCTTGTCTCCAGACAATAGAGATATACTACTGTGGTGGATTTGTTCCACTATTTGTGACTGTGTCACGGTTTGAGTAGTTGCGTACTACCTTGAATAGACATAGGTGTGTTCTATCAATTAATATTGTACGAGTTGTCATAGGAGATTATCCAGTTGGATAATAATGACGGTGCTCGTGTTGCTACTAGTTGAATGCTCTGTTGTGCTTAAGGCCATACCTCCCTAGCTAGGAGGGAGTGTTAATATTATGGTAGCTTCGGGAGGTATGAACCTCTATTGTGACCTATGACGAGACTAGAATACTCCGGAAGGAAGCAAAGAAATGAAGGAAACCCTAGACAGGTTGTCGGCTGCAGAAAAATATTTAATATGAATTTATTAATACCCAGAAGGAGAAGTCAGCCCCAGTTAAACTGCCCAGACTACTATAAATACAGGGCGCTAGTTCTCATTATTCATATCTCAGCAGTTGCAGAGTGAACTGGATCTGTGCAGGTGCAATTGCAGCTTGTGCACAAGTTTTTGGGAAGGTGTGCGCTAGCCTCTGGGTGGGATTATCTGATCAGCTTGGGTTCTATTCTTGCTTGGTGCATTAGCCTCTCTTGGCTATTGGATTGCTACCAGGATTCTCTTCTTTGTCAAGGTCAAGGTGCTTGGAGGGTGGTTTTGGCCCGTGGTTGGGTGACAAGGGTATCGTCAATGGTAAAACGAGCACAATCTTCTATATTCTAACAACTGCAACATTATTGTTTATGGTTAAGTAAAACACTAAAATGGAATGAACTTCATGCTTAACCTAGCTTATGGAAAATCAACACTTGGGGCCTTCCGCAATGTACTAAACTTCGGTAATGGCTATTACATGCATTATCCCGATTTTGTGGGGTAACTAAGGAGATTATGTCTTGAGGCCTTCAGGTTGTAGATATGGAGTGTCGAGAGACTACATGACCTGTTATCCTCGAGCTTAGGGATAACTAAGGAGATTATGTCTCGAGACCCACAGGTCCTAGACATGGAGTACCGAGAGCTAAATCGAATTGAGCATGGCTCTGGAGGGCCCATCCTTTTCTTCTTCAGCGCCTCCACTTTGTCAGCAACAACAACATCCATCACATCGACCTGGTCCTGCAACAGAAATGGGTCTTGCTCCATGAGGTAATGAGTCCGAGTATCATGGTATGTGTCACTTTGATTCTCAAAACATTTGAATATGTGCATTTAATTCTTTTTGCTTCTAATGTGTGCTTGGACCTTATGCCTTTCCACTTGACCACACCTGGGGGGAATGACAGGTTGCCCTAGTAAGTTGGTTCCCATAGGGTTTGAGTTGCCACTGGGGGGATTCATGAAAGGTCATCGTTTGTTCCCACCATACGTACCACTTTTCATCTTTTTCCCACTCATCCATCCAATACACTGGTCCGAGCATTGGGTTGGCCAAACTATCCAAGGGTTGTACCTTACCTTGTGGGAAGAAGGGGCTAAAGGCCCAGAGGGTAAAAGTAGTTGGCAAAAGATAAAAGCCAAAAGAATGAAACCTTGAGATGCTTCGCCCCAGGGATCCCCGAGAAAGCAATAAAAGGCTTCTCAACAAGAAATGGAGGGACCCATAAAAATAATAAATTAAGACCTAGTTGGAGAATAGGGGGTCTCATCACGAGCCAGCCTATTAGGTCCATAGGCATGTAGCAGTACGACACTACCATTCAGATGGTCACCACGCCAGGGTAGTGGCTCTTGGTGGCATAGCCAAGAGAAAGGGGGTCTAATCACGAGCCAACCTTCTCATTTTCGTGAAATGCTTGTGGGTAACATTGCCACCACTGGTCGCCACGCTGGGGCAGTGTCGCCCAACTAGTCTCTTGAAAGAAAAAGCAATAAGAATAAAAGATAAAAGGCATGAATGGGCTTGGAAACATTTGTATCCATGACAAGGTGCAACTCACCCTCTTCAAAGGCACCCACAGGAAGCCATACATTTCCTTGCTATCACTGTACCCATTGCCCAGACATCCCCTACCACCTCATCCACTTACATGGCTTGGATTTGACTTCACCCGGGAACATCCCACATCCAATGAGCATTAGCCCAATAAGACGTCCTAGCGTCCCCTCCAAACTTGGCTTGTAGAATAGCATAACGTCTTTGAGCACTTGTCCGGGTAGAAGGGGTTTCATGCACATGTTTAAGTAACTTGATGATTAGATGTAATTGACATTGCTATGATCCTTGTGACTTATGAGCCCATGGAGGGCGTATTAGTTGATGTTGCAGGGCTAGACCCGATGGACAGGTACATATGGGGAGATGATTAGTTCGGACCTCCATAGGGCTAAAAGCCCCCCAGATGGATGCTGAGACCCCAGCCAAGGGTGGAGACAGATCAGGGGTTTCCACCGAATAGAGAGTAGGACGTTCCACCAGGACATCCTGGTAGACCTGGACCCAGGGGGGTCTTACTCTTTTCACCATGATGTAGGCCTTGGAAAGCCCATGACGTCACCCACATCACCCAGCGTTTTGGATACTTTGGAGGAAGTTGTGTACAAGTGGCATGTGTGGCAGGATCTTGAGGCCTAAGGAGGCCTAACGTTTTATTCCAGGAGGCCAACGTTGCCCTAAAAGGGCCTAACGTCACCCTAAAAGGGCATGACGTCATCTTTACCACCTGATTTAGGGTTTTTTTACGACATTTAATGTAAAAATTGGATATTATGTGTAACTGGCCATGTCAGCCTTTTTGACCTAATTCTGGTCATTGTAACTGTATAAATAAGGGGAAAATTACTCTTATTTTTCATGATCTTTCATTCACACTTGTGAGGACTGAAATTTGTGCCCTCCTTAGGGTTTCTTGGGTGAAATTTTAGGCGCACTTGTTGAGGAAGAGGCTAAATTTGAATTATTTTGGCAAGTTTCTTGGTGGATGTGTTCAACTAGGGTTCTTCTTGATGTATGTAAGTAATATTTCTGCAATTCTTCTTAATTGAATGGTTATAGTTTTATTTATCTTGCATTTACATTCAAGATTATGAAATTGCTTGATTAAACCCTAGGAAGACTAGCACATGTTATTGTCCTAGCTTCAAAATCTTTCACCTACTAGATCTTGTCAAGAGGTCATTTTTCTTGAAGCATTTGCTAGGGCCTTGCCATTGCAACACCCTAGCCTTACTTGCTTCATCTTAACTGATTTTGCTTCATCACTTGAGTTAAGGAGGGAGGAAATCTACTAAGGCCTAGGGTTACCTACACCTTAGTAGCTAGTTTCCCCTAGGGTTTGATAATTGGAGCCTTGGGTTACCAACACTCCAATCTATCAATCTCTCTTTTCTTTAACTCTTCCACTATCATTACTTTCCTCCAACATTTGCTGCCACATCATTGACTCCATTTTCCCTAAAGCACTAGTCTAAGTCCTCCTTTGAGTAATTGATCAAAACAACCATCAAAACATATTCTTTGAGCTTCCTACTAACCATCTCTAACTCTAGAATAACCTAACCTACTAACAATATTGCTGCTGTTACCAAAGTAAGATACAACCATTAATTGCAGCATTAAAAGCTTCTAAAAGCAATTGAAAAGGCTGATTTAATCATTGTCTTGTTTGCTTCCAACAAATGCTAGTTTTCTAATTTCAATGGTTAATGATTCTTAGTCATTTTTGAAGCTATTGCAAGGCATTTAATGTGAAGTATTGCCTTATAAATATTGCTGTTATAATTTTCTGTTTACTTCATTATTATCAACCAATTGCTTTTACTAAGAAAGTCTATGGTTTTATGAAGTGCTAACCAGCAAGTGTACTTGCAAATATATATAGTTTCTTGTTGCTTTGTTCTAGGCAGGTACACGTTGACATATTATCATTTCATTGGTTATAAAACCGAGACTTTCTGATCGGTGGTGACTTGTGAGAGGGGATCTTTATTTGGCCATTTTGACTTTGCCTTCTCAAACCTCCAGGTCACCGGGGACGTCTCCCCTGGGCCTACCACCCTAAA
Source organism: Picea abies (assembly GCA_900067695.1). Lineage (NCBI taxonomy): Eukaryota > Viridiplantae > Streptophyta > Pinopsida > Pinales > Pinaceae > Picea > Picea abies. The sequence continues at coordinate 9,746 of CBVK0100413707.1, forward strand.
GAGAAAGAGGTATCCTATTGAGGTGACAGTGATAGGATAACCTTAAGTTACGCCAATTTGCTTTCCATTTACCTTTCCTTTGATCAAAGTACAAATTGTGCGATAACATGACCAACAATATCCACTTGCATAGATGGAGACCCTTCTCACCACCACAGAGGTCTGGATTTTCAGATGGCATCCACCACACCAGGTGGCTTCCGAGAGGCACTGGGCCTTGCTCCATGAGGTACAAGTCAGGTATTATGGTGAGTGTCGTTTCAATATTTGAGGCATTTTGAGTATGTTGTATCTTAGACTGCTTTAGATTTCATGACATATGCTTGGACATTATGCCTTTTGCCCCGTTTCACCTAGGTGGTTGACATTATGCCCTAGTAAGTGGTCTTCCTCGGGAACGGGTTTGCTACTAGGAACTCCCTTGAAGAGTCATCGTACCATTCCCAACCATACTTACCACTTTCCATCACCTAAAACCCCCCCATTTCCTTGTCTCTTGGGATTTTAGGGTATATTGACCCAAGAAGGGGTTGTCCCTCATTCTATGGGAAGAAGGGGTTGAAAGCCCAGAGGGATTGCTGTTGATTAAAAAGATAAAAGCCTAAATATAAACCTTCCAGATGGTTCGCCCAGGGATCCCCCAAGAAAGCAATGAAACGCTTCTCTATAAGAAAAGGGGGACCCACAAGAATAAATGATTATGAATGCTTAGGGGGTTAATTGGAGGATGGGAGGTCTCATCACGAGCCGACCTATCATGATCATGGATATCTAGCGGTATGACATTACCATCATCTGTTCACCAAGCTAGGGTAATGGCTATTAGTTCTATGGCTGAGAGAAAAGGGGTCACATCACGAGCTAGCGTTCTTATTTCTATAAGGTATTTGTTAGTGACACTGTCATTATCTGGACACCATGCCACGACAATGGCCTTTAACTCGTCCTTTAAAACATGAAAGAAACAAAGAATGGCAAGAGGATGGGCTTGGAAAAAGTGCATTGCAAATGAAGGTGCCACACACCCTCTACAAAGGCACCCATGAATAAGACACTACAATCCCTTGTATGTCATGAACCCCATGCCCAGTGAGTCTTGATCCATAACCACTTCATCTACTTCACATGTCTTAGAGAGGGATCACTTGGGAAACACTCCTTGACCTAGGGAAAGATCTACCTAATAGGACACCTCGTCAACCCTCCCATATCCAAGCTTGGCAAGTTGCATAATGTCTTTAAGCACTTATTTGTTTGACCGGGTAATCTTTGATGCACATGCTTAGGTGGATCATTTATTGATTTGATTTACTCACCATGATATTATGACTTGAGATCCTTGGAGGGTGTGCTTATTTGTCTTTGCAAGCCCTAGTTGGTGGACAGTTTTGGAAGAACAAGCCTAGCTTGGGCTTCCATGTGGCTTAAAGCCCACAGGTTGGATGCCAAGGGCCCACATGCCGAATGACAAAGACGAACCTTTGAAGGCCTAGAAGGCACCTTGGATGATCTCACCATGCCCTCACAAGCCAAACGATTTGCTTAAGAGACCTAGAACGTCACCTTAAGGGGCTTGAGGTGGTGATGAGTACACATGGCATGTTTTGAAGGAAGGAATCCTTGGATCGTTGAATAGAAGATTGGATCGGAGACACATGGCCTTTGGAGGCCCAACTCAATCATCTCCAACTCAACGTTTGACCTAAAAGTGCCAAAATGTCACTCTAGAAGGGTGACATCTTACTTTAGGGTTTTCTTATATGTGCAAATCATGAATTGATTAATATTGATTGTGTAAAGGGGCAAGATTAGGGTTGTTGACCCCTAATCTTGTGGTTTACCCTAAATCTATGTGGACAAACTATGTAAATGACATTTTGTATAAATAGAGATCATAAGATCTCATTTTAAATCTTAACTCTTCCATTGTGAGAAGTAGAGGACTGAAATTTTTGCTACCCTTGAGGGTTTTTGCTATCTTGTGCTATGATATGGTGTCTCTTTGGTTGTGGACTTGATGATGATGATGCGCTATCTCTTGGAGGTCATTCTTTTGCTATTGTGGTGGTTTATCTTGGCATCTTATGGTTGATCTTGTTGCTATTGGATTGATAATGCTTTTAACTTGTTGCTATCATTTGTAATTCAAGCTCAAGGTTGATTTTGCTAAGGCTAGGTAGGGAGTATAAGTGCATACACCCCTACTTTAGCTTCATCATAATTTCAAGCATAGAATTATTGTTTTGCAAGGGTTTGCTAAGGAAGTATAAGTGCATACACCCCTTAGTTTTAAACCCTAGCTAGGTTGCTTGGCCTTGGGGAATTTAGAGTATTTATACCCCCAAGGAAGTAGCAGCCCTAGCTCTTTTCTTTTGACTCCATTAACCCATAATCAAAGGCACTAGTCGTTGCATCGAAGAAACAAAACATTTCATTGGTAAACGTGAAAGTTTCAAGTTTTCTCTGACTTGGAAGTTGTTCCTTGAGCCTTAGGCTTTCTAGCCTCATTGAGGCATCCTCTTTCATCCACTAAAACTTGCTGCTGTTACAAAACTAACCTATAGTCATTAGGGCTGTAAAAAACTAACTCTCTAACCCTAGATATCTCCTCAACTAACCCTAGGAATTGGCTACAACTTTGCTCTAACAAACTACTAACCCTAGCACACTTTTTGAGCTAGTTAGAAGTGGTTTTCATTGGCTGGTTTTTTTGCTATAAAGCTTGGTTTGCTACAGCCATAAGGCTGATAAATATCACTGTAGTAAGCTTTTTGTTTCAGTCTTGCTTTTGTTGTAAAGTATTGCTTTATCATTGTCGAGTTAAACTAGCTTTCACTGGTTTGTCTCTTGCTTATTCAATTATACCTTTGGCACTTATTTTGCAGCTCTTGTAATCCTTTATATGCTGATATACATCATTGAGTTTTGCTGCAATTAGGGACAACAAGCTTAACTTGCTTGTCCAACTAACATATTATATCATATACTTGGTTTTCTTTTTGTCTCAAGAAGGTATTAACACTTGGCAGGTTACTCAAATCATTGGCAACCTTAAGCAACACTCTAGACACTTTTCCAAGTTCCCTTTCCATTTAGAAACTTGACCTTTAGGGGCTTCCATTCATACATCTCACTTTTCATCTCAATTCCCCCTAGGGTGACCGAGATTCCCCCCTTGAGGTGACTACCTCACCTCTAAAGTGACGGGAACACCTGCCTAAGGTGACGGTGGGTAGGTGCTCTTTTAGTTGTCACCGATTGGTGGCTGGGTCGAGCTTTTCTCAACCTACAACTTGTGTGACAACATGTACACCAAAAAGGCCTATGGTTCATCCTCCTATGAAAAAAAGGGCTAGAATGTCGAGATTGATGCAACTGCTAGGAAAAATGAATAGAAAGGGAAATAATGTTGTAAAAGAAAGAAGAAATGATGGGCTAATGAATGACCATCTTCAAAAGCCAAAGGTCAGCTTGAGCTCTATCTCCTCACTATGAGGCAATCACCCTTAGTCCTAATGCATTGAATGCATATCAATTAAAAGGACTCAGAGCTAGTAAGAAAGAAAAGAAAGAATAAAGTGCTTGAAACTTGAAAACGGGACTTGCAATACATAAAATGAATTTCAAAAGGCAAGAAAGGGGTTTGGAATACACACATTGTCGAGGAAAGGGTATCTCAAGCAACAAGCTCTCCCTCTTCAAAGGTGCTCATGGAAATAGACTAAGCATAGTGTCTTGCATGTTAATGACTCCGTCACCATGAAGTAACCCCAAAACATTTTCATTCACTATACTTGCAATTTCATGGGTCTTCTTGGGAACTATTCTTCTACCTGGGTACTGACACACCTAGTAGGGTCTTTTGATGGTCCTCCCATACCTAAACTTGCCAAATTGCCTAAAGTCTTAAGCTAATGTGAAGTTTGAAGAGGATACCTAATGTGAATTGCTTATTTGGCTTTTCTATTAAATGATGGCTTACTTTGTATGATTTGATGACTTGTATCTCTTGATTATTGGTCTTATCGAATTCTGTGGATTTCTTTGACCATTGTGCACTTAACATGGTCCTTTGGAGGAACTTTTTGATCGTGATACCTAGGACGTTATGCATCTTTCAAAGGATGTTGCACACTTGTCATGGCGTTGGGTCCTTTGATGACTGGGCATGCCTTGAGGCACATTTCGACACCTTCTGAGCCTTGGATGTTGAGCAGATGGGCTTCGATATTGCAAATATATCTTGATGGTCACTTAGAGGGCAAGAAGTCCCTTGTAGAAATTTAATGACAAAATTAGCATGCACTATATTTTGTCGTACACTTAGCAACCTAGAGATAACTGTCATCTATGAACTCTGAAATGTATAAACCCACATTCAGAAAATATTATGAGTAGAAATACACATTGCTAAGCACTTTTGTAGCAGAATAAACACAATGAACAACAATTATACATCCATGTAATACTTAGAATTTTAGGCAACGAACCAGGGAAAACCCCAATTTGGGGAAACCCAAAGAGAGATATTTTATTAGCTTCAGGAAAGTTATATTAGCAGGAAGATTACATTTACAGCCAAGAGAAAACCACTTACAACACCCCAACAGTCCCTCCAAAAATATGCCTTGAAAATCGTGCCAAGTCTGCACTGCTGTATGACCCACCCAGAAAACATCACCTTGAAATTTGTGCCCTCAATCTGCTGTACGGCCTGATCTGTACAACCTCTTTTTGCAGCAAAGAATGATCAAAACAACCTCGATTTCTGTTCCCACAAATTGCCTCAAAAATCGTGCCCTCCTCCCTGTTGTACGGACTGTACAGATCCATATAGTACGACCTACCATAGAACAATAATTTTCAGCACTCACAAAACATAGTTTTGCCTTGGGAAATGTGCCCAAGCTCTCTTGAAAAATGCACCTAGCTTGCTGCCCTTTCCTCTTCTCTCAAAGCTCTCACGGAAATCTCTCAATCTCTTCTTCTCATTGTTTTGCACATTACTCAATGCATTCTCTTATAATTCAAAGTGACCTTTCACCTTCCAAGTGTCTTTTCACCTTCCCCATCTGTAAATCCAAAGGCCAAGATATATTCTTGCCTTTACATGATCAAGGGACATGATTCATTCCATCTAAAATAAATCACTTAAAATATTAAAGTACAAATTCACTTTATGACATAACTGCACTTTATGAAATAAAGTCACTTTAATATTAGAAGGTACACTTAATAAAAAAATAACTTTAATAAAAGAACCACTTTATTACAACTTTATAAAAACCCACTATAAAGTGAAGTGCTTGGTAGTGTAAATACAAGGTTATTGCCGCATACAAGACAAAACATGCGGAGTACCTGATGAACCCCCACTTTGACATCCTTTTTGTCTCCTATATCCTATATACATATGCATTTTGCCTTCCTTTTTATATTTCCTACAAACTTATCTCTATAAAGTCCTACCTTTATCAAAGGTATTACCACTGCCACATAATCATCTTAATTTCTTTTCATAGATTATAATTAGAATGAGTTTTAGAAGATATTTGAATTATCATGTGTGTGGTTTTCAACAGCATTAATTCTGGCCATAGAATGCAAGGTTCTAGGTTCATTCATTTGAAGATACACGGAAATATATATATTCAAGGCATTTTAAGAATATATATCTTCTAGGCATTTTATGAAGATATATATTATATTATCAGAAGAGAGTATTTTAAGAAGATATATCCAGTTGACAACACAACATCCTATGTTCCATTTTGCATATATATATATCGACATGTTATACATGTATATATATCAGCTTGATCATCAACTCAAGTGTCCGATACTAGTCAACGCTGAGGATAAAATCAATACGATATCACCTTGAACAAACAACTGACATTTGAACAAGTGGCAGGGCTGGTATTTATTATTCAGTTGAGCGCCAAGGGATATCAACACAAGGCCACGGATAAGTAACCGTGGGCATTGAATGAGATGCTCAACATCTTCACCTCCGAATACATGATGAAATCTGAATGAGGAACATGTATAACAATTCAATAGATGGATCGGGAATTGGAGCAACTATTGGCTCGTATATTAGATTGCTAGAGCAGAGCGAATCATCAGATATAGGCATCTAGTTTGTTTTAACTACTTTTCCAGAATTATAGGAAATTGACGCTCTGTATTCAGAGTTGTTTTGAGCCATCTATTGTATATATACATGTGTGTGCTCACTTGAGCAAGTACGAAAGATGTGAGAGTAAGATTGTTAGAACATTGTTCAGAACTGCATATGTTGATATAAGATTGCTGTCGAGTTTAGATCTCTTGTTGGTAGCTTAAAGTTGAGTTAAAGCACAGGCATACCAGTGAGCTTGGGCCCACTCACAGGTACAACTACGTGCTATCTACTTGTCTGTCTATAATTCCTTGTTTCTGATTTATATATGATTGTTGCTTTCCATCTTTTTTCTTTTTAGTTGAATATATGCTGAGAATAGATGACGGCTGCATAATGGCCCCTGGAATATGCTGGAGAATGATAACCAATAACTGTTAGAATTACATATCACAGATCACTAGTTATGCTATGGTTTCTCGTTCTTTTAAAACACTCTATGATGAATTTGGTCATATGTATTCTAGCTACAACACTGTTTTAATATCACTCACAGAATTGTGAATGGGGAGTTGATAAAGCCTACTAAACTTGAACGTGTTATATTAGCTTAGTACTGATTTATGAACTGTTATCTTCCTTTGAATCCATATATGCAACCACATGCTACAAAACCACAGTACTCTTAAATTTTGCTAGGTGAATATTCGAGGGGTAAGCCTATGATATCTCAGAAAACTTATTCACGAGAGATACCACAACAAAGCAAAAGGTTAAAGTATTGTGGCTCATTTCTTTCCTGTCCGTAGTTTACATTTTGCAAGTTCTCTTTTCTGTGTAAACAACACAGAGTGCCTCGTAAGTACACATTGAATCTCGGGTGGGCATAATTAATGAATGAGCGTGATACAATTCTAAACAATTAAGAGCTATATTTTTACCTCGTCATTTTGGCGCCGTTGCCGGGGAGGCACTCAAGGAATTAGGACTTTAGCCTTAGGATCATTGTAGGAGCAATACTAGGCTGAAGGGAAACCCCTAGGGAGTTCACAACTACCCTCAGATATCCCTTTCCCAGGATATTGTGCTTAGCAATTGTCACGGGATGCATGATTCGAGGCACTAAGAAACCTCGTGGACGTGGTGCAAGGACCACCTGTGACACTAATAAACAAGCCAGTAAAAGTGGAGAAAAACAAGACCCTCCAAAAACCCCTAGTACTCATCGTTACTCAAAACTAGCATCCAACAATCTGGAAGAGCCACCCGAAATAAACTCTACTGCTGGGTTAGTCATAGAGTCTCCTTCCTCTGAATATCCCCAAAACCAAGACCATCCCATTGAAGGATCCAAATCAGAAGAACATAGTAACCCTATTGAAGAGACAAAAAACTCTGTCGCCTCTGAAGAATCGTTGTGGGGAGAAAGACTTTTAAACATGGGAGAAGAAATGGAAACATCGAAGCAGAAAGAACCAATCACATTTGAATTTCCTATTCAGGAGTTTGAGGCCATACTTCAAATGAAAAACATTCCACCCTCTGCTTTACCGATTTTTCGTGGATTGCCTAGCGAGGACCCTGACACCTTCCTCTTTGAATTTGATGTTCTTTTCTGAAGCTATGACTATTATTCTGATGCCGATAAACTTAAACTGTTTCCCGCCACCTTGAAAGAAGAAACTCTTCGCTGGTTCATGGGACTCGGAGGAAATTCTATCAGAACCTGGGACGAAATGAAGCATAGATTTCTCAAGATGTACTAGGATTACTGCAAAGTAAGGGATATATGAGAAGAAATTTTTAGAATGACACATAAGGAGGAAGAAACCCTCTAAGATTATGTAGAGAGGTTTCAATACAACTTACAAAGGACTAAGCAAAACACACTTGATCCCGAAACATTACGTATTATCTTCCTAAGAGGAATCAAGGATGATTGTATGGATGCATTAAATCTCATGGGGTCCAGGGATATCTCCCAGATGACCTATGATGATATCTGTGAACTGTGTAAACGCTATTTACGAGGTATTACTAAGTCTAGGAAAGGCCCCCGCGATCTAGTCTCTAGGGTCTCAAATGTTGAAATAATGTAATTGCAAAGAGTATTCTTATTATTATTGTTATATTATTCATAGGATCAATCCCCATTGTGGATTGATCATGTCGGTTATTGTATTAGGACCAAATCCCCTTTTGCGGATTGGTCAACGAACAATTATAATAGGCAGAATAAGAAGTCGGCCCTAGCAGTTATTATTGAGACCCAGAAATATAATAAAGGTGGGTTTACCCACCCAGATTGAGAAGTCGGCCCTGCCAGTGAAGAGACACTTCACACGTGCCAGACTTGTATATATAGAGGGGCCAGTGCCTCACTTTGACACACAACACACTTGCTCATTTCTAAGAGGCAAGTTGCGACTTACCAGCTGGAGAGAGGGAGAAGAGTGGCGCATCTTTTGGAGAGGACTTTCTGTATTGGTTTGAGTTATCTCTTGAAATTGTATTGGCAATTTATGATAAGGAAGTTTTTGCTGGGTTTTCTTCCCCTAGAGGGTTTCCCAGGATGCTGTGTCTCTTGTGAATGTGTATTTCTCAGTGATCTTGTTCTTATGTTGCTATTATCTATTGAAATGCAAAGAACTATTATAATGGCATAAACATTAACATGGTATCAGAGCCAACCTGAAGGAAGCATATTTCGCAAGAGAAAAACGTCACTGTTGCAGTACCTGCAAATTAGGGTTTTTCAAAAGTGAATCTTTTCAGCCCTAAAACTATCTAGAAAGTTGCGCCCTCCCCTAAGGATCAATTTGGCACTATCAATGCACCTTTTCAGTGGCTAGATCTTTTGGAAAGTGAAACCCTAGTTTCACAAAGTACCAGAAAACCAGAGTACCAGAAGTACCAGAAATACCAGAGTACCAGAAGTACCGGAAAACCAGAAGCACCAGTCCAGAAATCCGCAGATCAAGTTTGAGGGGGTAAAAGTTGGATTTTCGAAATTCCGACTACACCAGCTAACTCGCCTCAGCACATCGCATCTATCCCCTGGATCAGAATTTCAAAATTCGAAGTTTGAAAAATTAGGGTTTCTTCATAAAACCCTAAGTTGCAGTTGCAGTTGCAGCCTCAGAACCAGTTGCAGTTGCAGTTGCAGCCGTAGAACCAGTTGCAATCATCCTTGAAGTTTTCTTAAGAGTTGGTAATGATTACCGCTGCTACCAGATGGAGCCACTACCTGCAAATGTTATCGGACATATGTACTCACATATGTTTAATGGTTAAACCCTAAAAAGTATTTGCATGGGAAGTGATCACTTGCCATAGGTTCAGAAGGATCTCAAGATCCAACACATTCAGAGGAATGATGCAACCCAGGTGTGATTATTCTGATATACATCTATTTGTCATGACATTATCTTAATCAGTGTTGCATGTTGAGGCTATGATCAAATTATTAGAAGGATTAAAAGTTGATCATAGAGCT
>CBVK0100413708.1:0-19365 GCA_900067695.1 Picea abies
TCACTTGTTTGAGAAGACCTAAGAGATTCTGAAGGGGTCGATCCAGATGGCATCAAACTTGCTATGTTTTCCCTTATCCTGTTTGGGTGCATCCCACTTAAGTACCAAATCCCCAATCTTGAAATCTATCTTTTTTCTCTTCTTGTCAAAGGTTTGTTGATGATGGTAGGCCCTGTCCATGACCTGTTCCCTGATCTGGTGAACTTCCACCATCTGATGAATCCTTCTGACCATATGGTCAGGTTCTCCTTCAAGGTCCTAGAGGAATTTTTCCACGGGTAAAGCCAGCTGATTAGGGAAAACAACTTATGTTCCATAAACAAGTTGGAAAGGTGAGATGCCTAGAGACTTCTTTGTTGTCACCCGGTCAGCCCATAGGGAAAATTTGAGCTTCGAATCCCAGGCCTTTTTATTGTCTTCCAATAATTTTTTGATGAGCTTGATCAGACTTTTATTGGAAGACTCTGCTAGTCCATTTCCTTGAGGATAATAGGGAGTAGAGTGGATCAGCGAAATCCCAAATTGTTCACAGAACTTAACCAAAGGCTTAGACCTGAAATAGGCGTCATTGTCGATGACGATTTTGCTGGGACAGCCGAATCTAGCTATGATATCCTCCAAGAAGCTGATAATTACTTTGTGAGAAGTACTCCTGGTAGGGGTATCTTCTATCCAATTGGTGAAATAGTCTGTCGCAGTTAGGATCCATCTGTGTTGGCCACTTGAGGGAGGATGAATTTCTCCAATGAAGTCTAACCCCCACTGCTAAAAAGGTGTCAAAGCTACTATAGGCTTTAATGGCAGTGATCTGAGCTATTGTTTTCCTGAAAACTTCTGGCATTTGATGCAAGCTCTGATTTCTCTGCAAACATAAGCGAATAAAGTAGGCCAGTAATATATAGCCCTAAGGATCTTATGAGTTGTGGTCTTTTAGAAATGATGCCCCCCGCAAAGGCCGTTATGGAAATCAAATATAACCTTTTGGGCTTCTTGCGGGTCCAGACATCTTAAAAATACCCCTAAAGGGTCTTTCTAGTACAAGGCTTGGTCAATGAGGCAATATCTGACCGCCTTGAGCTTTAGAGCTCTCGCCTTGATTTTTCCCATTCCATCAGGAGGCTTAAATTCTTGCAAAAAGTACAAGATATCGTTGTACCAGGTGCATGCTACTAGTGATAAGGCACCCCGAGAATTCTTATTGGATGACTCATCTTGTGGAATTTTTGAGCAGGCGTTGATGTAGCTAATCCCCAAGGCTTTGCAATTGGATTCAGCCAGCAGCTTGGCTAAACCCTGCCCCTTTATCAACTTGGTGGGATTAATCTCCAGATCAAACTCTAGGATTTTGGCAATCCACTTCCCTCTTTTCCCATCCATGTCAGGTTGTATAAGGATGTCCTTCACAGAGGCTGAAGGAACGTATGCTATCACCTCTGAGTGCAAGACATAGATATTGAAATCTTTGAGGGCCTTTACTAAGGCATAAGCCTGCTTTTCCATGATTTCATACCTAATCTCTGTATCTCTTAATGCCTTGCTGAAAAAGGCAATGGGTTTTTCTCTCCCTTCCTCATTTTTCTGCAACAAGACCGTCGCTACTGTATCAAAAGAAGCAAAAGAGAAAATTAGGAATCCTTTGGAATAGTCAGGACTGATCAGCATAGGTGCCTCAGTCAACACCCTTTTTATTTGGGAAAATATTCCCTGGGTTCAGTGGTCCACTTCACTTCATTTCCCTTCCTAAGCATGGTTGTGATATGTTTCACCAACTCAGTAAAATTTGAGATGAATCTCCTCAAGAAATTAATCTTCCCTAAAAAGGCCTGAACTTCTTTATTGGATCTAGGAAGTGGTAGGGTTTGAATTGCCTCTACCCTGCTAGGATCAATCCTCACTCCTTCTTCTGATACTATATGGCCTAATAGCTTCCCCTCCTTCATAGCAAACAAAGATTTTTTTGGATTTAAGGATAGGCCGAACCTCCGACACTTCAAAAAAACTTTTCTCAGATGACCGCAGTGCTCCCTGTCAGACCTGGAGAAAACTGTTATGTCATCCAGGTAGATCACCACAAACTTATCTTTCTCCCTGATGAAGGCTATGTCCATGGCTCGCTGGAATGTTGCCCCTGCATTCATTAATCCAAAAGGCATTTTGGCATACATGAATGTCCCCCAAGGAGTGGTGAAGGTCATTTTTTCTCTGTCCTCAGGTATGACTGATATCTGATTATAGACAGAAAAGCCATCAATCATGGATATCCTAGATGCATCGGTTACCCTCTGCAGTATTTGTTCCATATTGGGCAGGGGGTAATTGTCTTTCCTTGAGCTCATGTTCAGGTTCCTGAAATCAACACAGATTCTGATTTCTCCACTTTTCTTCCTTACTGGGACCAAATTGGCCACCCATTTGGAATATCTCAAGGGGACGATAATTTGGGCATCTAGCAATTTCTTCACTTCCTTCTCCATGACAGGTAGCAACATGGGATTTATCTATCTCAGCTTCTGCCTGAATGGCTTAGCCTCTTCTTTCAGTGGAATCTTTTGCTCAATGACAGATGTGTCATAAGTCTTGAGGTCTTCATAGGCCCATGCGAACACATCAGCGAATTCTTTCAATAACTCAGTATATTCCACCCTCTGTTCACTGGTCAAGTTGCTCGATAATTTGATAAACCTAGGCTTCTCCTGCGTGCCAATTTTGCATTCGGTTGTATCGACATCTTTATTTGAAACACCACCATTGACTGCCACATCATTCTTGTTGAATAGCCTCTCTAAAGGGACTAGTCCCCTTGGAATGTGATTACTAGGCAGCCGAATAATCTGGTGATTAACAATTTTATTTAAGAATATCTTAGAGGGAGGGTCACCTTCGGGGTCAGGATCTTGATCAATGTGTAATGCAGAAAACTCATCGACAGACTGAAGAAAATTTTGGATTTCAAGATTGTCCTCGAATACCTCCCAATGCTTTACATTATCTGGGATGGATGGTCTGTATCTTATTTCGACCTCACCATGGATATTTGGCGGCAGAGGGATCCTGAACAGACTATCCGAGACTGCTAAGGAGTCGGTTGAGGTATTTTCTTCCCTTGGAATAAAGGTAATGTTGAAAGCTGAGAATAAATTATCAATCAGGTCCCATACCTCATTTCTATAACTCCTGAGCTGAGGATGCTTGACCCGATAAATATCCTTGACGTGTTGGATTATCAATTATGCATCTCCGAACACTGACATCTCTTTGATTCCCATTTCTTTTGCAGCCCTCATACCCAGAACAAGAGCTTCATATTCCACCACATTGTTGGTAGTTCCAAATTCCAGCTTGTATGACAGGGATATGGTCTCTTGGCAAGGCGATATGAAAATCACTCTCGCGCCTGTGCCTATACTAGAGGAAGATCTGTCAAAGAACATCTTCCAAACAGAGGTGTTTGGAGGAGGTATCTACTAGTTAAGAATGGGCTGCTTTCTGATCTGTAAAGGGGCCTCAGGAACTCCTGTGATCTGTAACAAACTAGATCCTAGATCAGTGTCAAGTGCAAAGATGGGATGATTAGTGGGGTTTGCTTCATCACTGACAATATAGGCTAGTTGGGCTTCTCTGTATAACCTCCTGTGTTCCCCTCCAAAGATCGGAATGGTGGCGTATGTGAGATCCATTTGTAACATTCCTCAAACTCTTTTAATCCAAGACCTTGACAATAGCATGCCAAAATTGGGGGGAATGTCTGCTACCATAATATCCATGACCACACTCTTCATGGGCAGCTAAAACAAAGAAACCACCAGGTCTTTGATGACTCCTAGACACTGTACTCTCCTTGAGTCGAAAGAATACAAATCATGATAATATTTTGTCACCTCCAGTCCCAACTCTTCCATTACTATTTTGGGCATAAGGTTATGGGAAGCCCCTGAATCCATGAGGCAGTTATGCAGCACTTTATCATGTATATTCAGGGATGTGTATAAGGGAGGGGATGAATCATCTCTATCTTCTACCGTGGGCCCTAGGATGACTGCTGGCTTCTCATCTTGAAGGTTTATTGAGTCAGAGGGAGGCTAGGGAGACTCAGATTGTAGCAACTTGGAGAGGGACCTTTTGAAATCTTCGCTTTTAACGAGTTCAGATAGGGGTACAGGAATTCTAATCTTATGAATCTCATGCTCAAAATTGAAGGATGGGATAGGCTTAGGAGCTTCCCTTACCTCAGTGACAGGCTCTTTGGATGCTGGAGAAGCAATCTGAGTTTTATTTTCTTTAGTAGTGACTATTGCAGATTTAGTAGGCCTATCTGCTATAAGGGGCTGGTCTTGGCTGTCAAAGTCTCCTTTTTTCTTCCTTGACCTGAGATTGTATCTGTTAGACATGTGACCGACCCTTTCTCCCTTACCTAACTCATGGATTTGGATGTTCATTAGGGATTTTTCATATGCAGATTGAGTCAAATGGGGAAAAGGAGGAGCTTCTTCAACACAATGAATTTCGAGGTCGAACTCGTCTATCTCCTCCCCTCCCTCATGAGTAACCAGGATATTTTGGAGAGGGGTTTGAATCCTTTGATCTACTCTATATTTTTCCCTTTATTCCCTTAGGAAGGCCTATGGTCCATTGTTATTAGGTCTCCTGAAACCTCTACCATCAGCATTCTAGGGATTTGTGTACATGGGATTCCCTTCTAACTCCCATCTTTCCATTCTGGCAGAGAATGATTTTAGTAATCTAGTTGTCTCATCTGGATGAAGTGGTAGGGGAGAGGGACTGGATGGGGAAGCTTTAGGCCTCTGCCTGGATATGTTTCTACCAACAACGTTCCTGAGTTGGTCAACAACCAATATGTTAGATTCTACCTCCACGGCTGCATTCTGCATGTGAGCCAGAGTAGTGGCTCTTCTTTCCCCCAACAGAAGGCAGAAATCAGGGTCAAAGGCGCTAGCATAAGTGATCTTTGTAGAGGCTTCGGAGGGTTTTATCTCGATAGGGATTTTATTGTACATTTTATTGAATCTCTTGGAGAAGTTGAAGACAGACTCCCCTTCTTTCCTCTTCAAAGACCCAAACTCTGTCATATAATACATGAAGTCTTTTTTATCTCCCCACTGTCTCAAAAAGACACTATCCAAAGCTTCGATCCCATCAATAGATCCAGGGGGCAGATCCTTGAACCATTTTCTAGCCTCGCCTTGAAGGCTATGGACAAAAATCCTCATCCATACGTTTGCATGCATGATAACATTATCATCTGTAAAAATGTAAAAGGCTTCTAAGTGTTCCTCTACAGTTATGTCCCCCTCGCCTGTAAACTTGGGCAACTGCTTGAGGTAACCATCTGCTGGGAGGGCGTTGGGAGGTTGCGGTAGTACGAGGGGAGCATACCTAGTGATTATAATGGCCTCCATTCTGGTCATAGGGGGATTTGCTCCTGCCATAGGGATATTGTGTGGAGGAGAACTCGGAGGAGAAGGAGCTCGAAAAGGGCATACTGGGGATGAGCTTCTAATGGGAGTGGGAAACAATAGGGGATTTAGGGAGAAGGCTAGCGACCTTAAGTCAGCTTATGTTTCCCTCTGCAGAGAAATGACAACAGTAACAAGAGGAGGAGCGGTAAATCCAGGAGTGGGAAAATCTTCTGTGGTCCTAGGTCTACGCCAAGGTGCAGCTTCAGGAGAAATGGGAGTAACAAGATTTTCTCCCACTAATCCCAGACCAAGGAGGGAAACCTCAATAGGAACACTCTCGAAATTTAGGAAACGGGAAACTTCAGAAAGTGGTCTGCTAGGAAACTGAGGAAGAGAAAATGGAGTTCTTACAGAAGGAGATGGTGGATTACCTGGTTCGATGGCAGAAGCTTCTCCTTTAGAAGCCTTTCCTTTCCTGAGAACCACCTCTGGATCAGTTTCTAGTGTAGCTAGAGGCAGTTGTGGATGGGACTGCGCGTGTCTGCCTCTAAAAGCCACAATTGACATGGCAGGTTCACCACAATGGAGTCGCCAGGTGCATAGTAGAAATCTTCAAGGGCTCTGATGCCTGATGCACCTTCAGAATCAGAAGCTCAATGCCATTCAATCCCAGGGAAAATTTTCAACTTCGTCCCCAGCAATGGCACCAGAAATGTTGGTAATGAAAGTCACTCCTGGATTGCAGCAGAAGCAGAGCCCGACGCCCATCAATTTTTATGTCATGATAGTTTTTAATGGGTGATCAAATGGGTAGAGACTCGGGAAGATATCACTCTAACTCAAGGACTAGATTCGGCATGTGACAAGTAAAAGAGGTCTTGATCTAACTTCAGTCATTGAGGTGATTTGAAAATGAGTAGGTTGAAGACTTGATAAGAGAAATGGACAAACTACCTCAGGCAACAAGCCTTTCAACAATTTGTAGTAGAAAAACCATGAATTTGAGATCCTCTGGTTCAGAGTTTCGAGAAACTGAAAGGGGGACTTGACTGGATTCTTCAATTCCAAGTCATTCAACACTTAATAAAATCACAAGGACTGATTAGAAACAATGCAACTGTTACAGTGATCCAATCTACATCATCCTATAACAATTACCACTCGACTGGATTCTCCAATTCTGAGTCGTTCTAACACAGTGTAAACAAAGTCGTGAAGGAAACTGACATTAATAAGACAAGAAGTCTCAAGGGTTCATGCATAACCAGAATAGTAATGCTTCATTAAAGTTTTACAATCGGGAGCCTTGCTCAACCATCGATGCTTACAAAATACAAAAACTGAGCCTATATACTCAGGAAAATTTGCCTAACAGAGGCGTGCCCAGTCACCCAGGGCTCGGTGTCTTTTCAGTCAAATTCGTACTGAAATCCTTCTTCACGCGCCACCTTAACTGCGCATGGCTCCTGTAAGGAGGGTAGCTGAGCCATTAAGTACCGAGCTAGCGTGTGCAGACTTCTCTGTCTCTTCGAAGACTTTGGAATGGCTTCTTTGAAAAAAACAGTACACAGGACCCCTTCGAGCAGACCGCTTGCCAGACCCTCCATATCTCACACTTAATGAATGAAGGGAGGTTTCAACCACCCGTTCATGCCTTCATTTACTCCAAGTGAGACACATGATTGAGATCGGATCCAATGGCGCCTGGAGGTCGTGATGATCTCCTTTGTAACTGAACTCGGTTCCTTTGGCCCCTCTTGCACAGCTCTCTTTGTCTCCCAAGTGACCATGGGCTATGACCCTGTTCTTACTCCCAAAGGTGTTTTCGACATTCGCAGATATGAAGGGGCTGATCCATGCTTCTTGAAATCGCGATGAGCGAAACGCCGAGATGGCTTAATCTGGTGCCACACATCCTTCAAATATGACGGTCCTAAATTCACCCGACGCTGCTGTTGGCCCTAGGTACTGGATGCTCTCATTACTTAGTGCATCGGGGATATGAAGGAGCTTCTTCTTGCGCTTCGAAATCGCGATAAGCGAGAATGCAGGGAGCCTAATCACGCAGCACATGTCCCCTTTAGATGGACGGTTGAGACTGCTCCTTGATATTATGGGCCTGCCTTTGGGTTCTTTTGGCGCTTCGGAGTTCGTGGATAGGAAGGAGCAAGTCTTCCTGCTATGAAATTGCAATGAGCGAAAGGCCGAGAGGACCCAATCGTGCACCATGTGTTCATCTAGGATGAACGGCTGAGATCACTCTCGATGCTTTGGGGCCCATCTCGTCGAATGATAAACATTAGCGCCCCTCCTTTAGGTCTATTCCTTTGTGACCAGGCACCAAAACCATGAGCCTAATTCTGGGTAATTTCAGCGTTTCGGGATTCGAGGTTTTGAGAGGTGAAATGATGAGGAGTGCTTACCCCTCAAACTCCCGAATGTCGACGTGACACGGATGTGCGTCGCACGTCCTTTAGATGAACGGTCCAGATAACATTCGTTATTATAAAGGGGGATACCCCCATTCACAGGCTCACTTGATGTGACATGGTGCTAGGACCGTGGGCTTGGCTCCAAAGGTGCTTTCGATGTTTCATTGATCGGCGATTTCAGCTGTAAAGAATGGGAGGCTCCTTGTCTCCCGAGACGTCGATCCATGAAATACCGACTGAATGCCACCTGTCTCAACTGGATCGGACAACCCAGATTTGCCTTGAAATATTGGCGCTACACTTCATGCTAAATCCCGGACAAACCAGCAACCTCTAAATCTCGATGACCGTCGATTTGCTTTGCAATTTAATCTCAACGGCTGACAACCAACACTTCACCCGCTCGCTTGACTTGTGATCGGAAAAGAGATTCTCCCGCTTTGAGTTGGCGCGCTTCCCGCGTAACCTGCAGACCTGGGTGTATTTGAGCCCTAAGACAAATAATGTCACTAACACAGTGCATTTCTGACAGACTTAAATGTTCACCTAACAGACTTGGTAGTGTTGAATGGTTACTTAATAGGCTTGTTACAAGACATTCTCTTCCGTTTTTAAAATTTATATGATCCAGTGGCATTGCTGGTTCACTGGTCCATGCTTGCTTTTTTCATGGCACTGATTTCTTATTTGCATGTTCTTGTTGTTCTTTCTTGCCTGTTCATGTTGTTGTAGTTTGCACATTTGGGTTTTTGCAATCGCGATTGGAAGAGCCTCATTCCTGGGGGGTGGTTGCTACTTGTTCCTTTCTTCGTTGTATGTTGTTTATTGTTGCTTGATTCAACTTTGTAGGGTTCTGTTCCTGCACCTGCACTTGGGCCTTTTGGTGCTTCTTGGATGGGTTCTTATTTGGTACTTTTTCTTGTTTTCCCAAGGTTTGAAATGTTGGGATGATGCATTTGCGGTTGGATCTCTGGTTACATTTTTTTGCACTTCGGTTTGCATAGAATACTATTAAGATAAAATAACAGACTAAAGAATTGCAGGCGATGTAAATTGCATCTGTTATGCATTGAAATAGAGTTTGTCGACCTCAAAATATATTTCATAACTGCCAATGCATTTTCCATGGATTTTGTGTTACTATGGTTTCATAGTTATGAGAGTGCCTTTTGCTGTGTGGGAGATATAGCTATTCTTTGCCTTTTATTTTCCTGTTGTAAACTATGTTTGACTCTAGTTTGTCACGTTTCTGTGGTCATTCAGAGCGACCGTCGTTCGGTTGCATACTTAGCCAGTTTTATGAACGTGGCTTCACGAATAGGTTCTATCGAACTATGACAGGTCATGTTCGGTGTATACATTAGCTTTGTCGAAATACTTTTATTTAAGGAAGGCCTCCTGGACAGAAGAGAATGCAATTTATGAAATTATAGGTTTCCTGGACATCATAGGTTAATGATCGCGGCTTCTCGTGGTGGCGGGCTAAACATTGGGCTTATTAAGATAAAATAATAGAGTAAAGAATTGCAGACGATGTCAATTGCATCTGTTACACTTTGAAGCATAGTTTGTCAAGCTCAAAATATATTTCATAGTTGTCGATGCTTTTTCCATGGATTCTGTGTTACTATGGTTTCATAGTTATGAAATTGACTTTTTTGTGTGTGGGAGATATAGTTGTTCTCTCCCTTTTAATTTCCTGTTGTAAACTGCATTTGACTCTAGTTTCTTGCACTTCTGTGGTCATTCCAAGCGACTGCAGTTCAGTTGCATACTATGACAGGTCGTGTGTTGTGTATACACTAGCTTTCCCGAATTAGTTTTCTTTAAGAAAAAGCCTCCTGGACAGAAGAGAATGCAATTTATGAAGTTATAGGTTTCCTAAACAAAATAGGTTAATTATCACGGGTTCTCGGGGTGGCGGGATGAAAATTGGGCTTCTATTGTTCCGTGCCCTGCAAATAACACGGAGAGTTCCACGATCATTCCAACTGGTCATCGTTTGGTTGCATACTTAGCCAGTTTTATGGACGTGGCTTAGCGGATATGTGGTATCGATCTATGGTGTATACATTAGCATTTCTGAATTAGTTTTCTTTAAAGGAAGGGCTCCTGGACAGAAGACATTGAAATTTATCAAATTATAGGTTTCCTGGACAACATAAATTAAACATAGGAAATATGTAATTTTATGAAGAAGATATATAAAGAATGCACGGAGCCCTCATCCCATACTTAGCCATTTTTTGCATCGCGGGTTCTCGAGGTGGGCAGCTGAAAATTGAGAATCGGAGAGTTCCCCGATATACAAATTGACCATCGGACTTGCGGAATATTTGAATATGAAGGTCGTCATGTCCAAAAAAATTAGCATTGTCGAAATAGTTTACTTTACGTACATTGTTTTACATACCCTGGTTGACAAAAAAACACAAAAAAAATAGTAAGCATTTTTTAGATCGTGGGTTCTCGGGGTGGCGGGTTCTAACTTCGGCCACTGTTTTTCCATGTCCTACAAATAGCACAAATAGTTCTGCGATATACAAATAGACAATCGAACTTGCGGACTATTTGAATTTCAGGGGCTCATGTGCAAAAAAGATAGCATTCTCGAATTACTTTTCTTCACGTATGTTCTACATACGCTCGTCAACAAAAATAGAAAAATAGTAGTAACATCTGTTACATAGGGCTCCATCCCCGCTACATTCAGTGCTTCCCAATACACATTAAATATGCTTTCAAAAGTCAGAATTGACCAGACAGGTTCGAAAATATGGAATTTAATAACTGGAAAGATTGAGGACATTTCCCATTAAAATAAATAGACAGGCTAATATTCAACCCTTCCTTGTTTTTGATTTTGAATAGGCAGGGAAAGCTGAAGAATCAAACGCAATGTAGTTCCGCGGTTATTAGATACTCAATTCGCATTCTCGCTATGGCTTCTGCCAATGAGTTGTCCATCATATATGACCTTCCTTCTAGGTTGTCAGATGTTTTTCCCCCTTTAATCAAATAATAAAAATGTCATTGAATTTGAAGAAAATTGAGTACTAAAGTGCCTTACCTATGAAAGTTCCTTTTTGCCTGCATTTTGAATTTGTGATTTTTTTTTTTGCTTCTGCAGTTTTATTTTTCTTAAAAGCTTCAGCATAGTTCACGAACGTGTCTCCCACAGAGGAATTGACGTCATGTCCCTCTTTAATATTGTGCATTTCGAAATGATGGGCTTTAATAACTGAAAATCTTGAGGACATTTCCCATTAAAATGAATAGACAAGTGAATATTATGGGATCTGGTAATTTCTTTTTGCCTGCATAGCTTCAGCATAGTTCATGAACATGTCTCCCACAAAGGCCTTCATGTCATGTCCCTCTTTAATATTGTGCATTTCGAAATGATGGGCTTTAATAACTGGAAATATCGAGGACATCTTCCATTAAAATGAATAGACATCTGAATATTATGGGATCTGGTAATTTCTTTTTGCTTGCATTTTGAATTTGCGAAAATACTTTTTATTTTATTTTTTTTGCTTGTGCAATTTTAGTTTTCTTAAAATCTTCAGCATAGTTCATGAACGTGTGACCTACAGAGGCCTTAACGTCATGTCCCTATTTAATATTGTGCATATCTTAGATGTTAGATTTGAGAATCTGCTCAGATATTGTTGCTAGTCACTATTCAGCGTACATATTCAAAAAGATCGGCATTAATAATTGAAAATATCGAGAACATTTGCCATTAAAACGAATCAACACAAAATGTACGGAAGACCATTCAACCTTGCTTTTAAATACTTATTTCCATTTCTCTCTATCATCAAAGAGTTGTGCTTTAGGGTGCCTTCATTCTAATGTTCCTAGTCATGTACATGTAAGACAACTTAGAGATGTGATTGAGGGGAATATGAAAAAAGAGAGACTGGTTTTATGTGATGTGATCTTTGAGTAAAAAACAACTATGTTATACAAGAGAAACTTAGAGAGGATGAAAAAAAAAGAACAAGTATGTTTGGTGTTCGATGCTTTGGTTGGTTGAAAAGGCTACCTGGAAATTTGTTTGTTGAACTTCTTTGTTTTGTTGCTGGGAATTGTAATGGATTTTTAGATCACTTGCAATATAGTTCTTCGTTTAAGTATATAGCTTCTTCCAACAACATATATTTTTCCACTGTATCAAATTGTAGAGATCGCACAAGTATTTGTCTTCCTCGAAGGCTGGTAAAAGAATCTGTATGGGTGGATAAAACAATATATTATCACTACAAGAGTTTCTATTTCAAAGTTTGATGGCCTGCATGTGGCTCTGGTAGCCGACTTGACAGAAATCCATGTTCTTTGTCAAAGTTTGTTCGATTTCCTCTGGATGTAGTTGCAGAGTTCACATATTAGGCATCACCTACGAACATTCCAGACCTTTCTGTGGGCTGCCATACCTCCCCCTCCATGAGGAAAGATATATTCTGATGCCATCTGCAACATTTGATACACTTGTTATACCTGTGCTGGTGCATTCTACAGCATTTGATGCACTTGCCACACCTCAGCTACCCGAATAAGTTATATACCTCAACATATTTTCATTTTTCATCTGGGTTGGACATTTCTTCCAATTTACTATAATAAAGAAAAGAAGTTACACATACAAATCCTCAGGCAGGCTTCTCAACCAAACAGACGATCGAATACAGGAAGAATACCAGTCACTATATACTTGAATTTGTTTCCCCTGCCTTAACTGTTGTGACATAAAATGACTCCATTCACTTTGAAATCGGCTTGAATCGCATTTCTAAGTTGTCTCAGATGTGAATGCTTAGGAACATTGCAAATAAAACACCTTAAACCCCAACTTTTCAAAGTTTCTATGGCCTGCATGTGGCTCTGGTAGCCGACTTGACAAAAATCCATGTTCTTTGTCAAAGTTTGTTCGATTTCCTCTGGATGTAGTTGCAGAGTCCACATATTAGGCATCACCTCCGAACATTCCAGACCTTTCTGTGGGCTGCCATACCTCCCCTGCCATGAGGAAAGATATATTATGATGCCATCTGCAACATTTGATACACTTGTTAGACCTGTGCTGGTGCATTCTGCAGCATTTGATGCACTTGCCACACCTCAGCTACCCGGATAAGTTATATACCTCAACATATTTTCATTTTTCATCTGGGTTGGACGTTTCTTCCAATTTACTATATTAAAGAAAATAAGTTCCACATACAAATCCTCAGGCAGGCTTCTCAACCAAACAGACGATCGAATACAGGGAGAATACCAGTCACTATATACTTGAATTTGTTTCCCCTGCCTTAACTGTTGTGACATAAAATGACTCCGTTCACTTTGAAATCGGCTTGAATCGCATTTCTAAGTTGTCTCGGATGTGAATGCTTAGGAACATTGCAAATAAAACACCTTAAACCCCAACTTTTCAAAGTTTCTATGGCATGCATGTGGCTCTGGTAGCCGACTTGACAGAAATCCATGTTCTTTGTCAAAGTTTGTTCAATTTCCTCTGGATGTAGTTCCAGAGTCCACATATTAGGCGTCACCTCCGAACATTCTAGACCTTTCTGTGGGCTGCCATACCTCCCCCGCCATGAGGAAAGATATATTATGATGCCATCTGCAACATTTGATACACTTGTTATACCTGTGTTGGTTCATTCTGCAGCATTTGATGCACTTGCCACACCTCAGCTACCCGAATAAGTTATATACCTCAACATATTTTCATTTTTCATCTGGGTTGGATGTTTCTTCCAATTTACTATAATAAAGAAAAGAAGTTCCACATACAAATCCTCAGGCAGGCTTCTCAACCAAACAGAGGATCGAATACAGGGAGAATACCAGTCACTATATACTTGAATTTGTTTCCTCTGCCTTAACTGTTGTGACATAAAATGACTCCGTTCACTTTGAAATCGGCTTGAATCGCATTTCTAAGTTGTCTCGGATGTGAATTCTTAGGAACATTGCAAATAAAACACCTTAAACCCCAACTTTTCGATGACAGAAGGAAATTAATACTTGACAAAGAATGGAATGTTGAATAAGAAACCATTGCAAGCAGGCCATATCTGAAAGAAACAAGGTAATCAAAAAACTAGGATAGATGTACTTCACAGCACCGATTAAGTACAAAACCCAAAATTGATATTCAACTTGTTTTTTATGAATAAAGAGTTTGAACGTCAAGAAAAGTGTGAAGAAGCTTCACCAATGTACATATCTTTAATTGGTCAACGATAGTAAAAATCACAATCGTTTTCGCAAATAGCCTCGGTTGTATTTTGTAACACGTCTTATTTGAATACATAATAATTTCGGTTTATTTCTTAATAGTATTTTCCAATTTCTGGTATTTGTTTTAATTGTATTTTGTACCTTCTTCCCCTATGTCGTTAAACATGAAGGACAAGATTTTGTTTCTGTTGCTCACTACTTCAATCTAAATAAAACTTAGTCTGTTATTTCTTTACATTTTACATTTAAAAATACTTTTTCATAGGCCATACTTATGTGGCGCCGGCTCTGTATTTAAAGAATGAAATTGGAGGATGTGTTCTGCTCCCATTCTTCGGGTTCCATAAATAGAATGAATTCATGAGTTACAACAAGGCAGCTGAATTGTTGACGTAATGTTCCTGTGAAGTATGTTGGATATATTGCAACTTGTTCTATTTGATAATATCCGTGCATATATACTAATATCAATACTATTGGAAAAAATACAGAAAACTTCCTCTTCAACAAAGCTTAGGCAGTTATGTTTGGGTTTGTGGTATTAAAGAAATATGTCCATTGTTTCGTGATATACATCTTGTAGCCTAGGAACTTCCATAGTTTGCAATTTATGCTTTAATTACTTAAATTCACAACAAATTTTGATTGCCTTTAATTTAATTTAGATATTGATGTTTATGGAGAGCCATTGTTTGTTAATGTCATTGCAACAAATACACGATGAATAGATGATAAGGAATTTATGTCGTTGAGACCACAATGCAAATTCATGTTTCTTGTTGCGCTATGTACATCTTGCAGTCAAAATTTTCCTGGTTTCAACGAAATTTGTGAGCCGAAGAGCATCTTGCAAATTGGGAGATCATTTGCATTTGAAACAGAAACAATCCATTAATATATATTAGTATGAATACTATTAAGATAAATACAAAAACTTTCTCCATTGATAGATACTAGTATGAATACTATTGAAATATATGTCAAAACTTTGTCTTGGCCAATGCTTAGCCAATTATCAAGATACCAAGCCCTGGGTTCGCGATATCCAACACCTATGTCCCTTATTTCATCATATACATGTTGCAGGAAAAGAAATTCAGTGATGTGCACTTAATTCTTTTACTAGTGAGAAGCCAGCAGAGGTTTGAAAACATTGCCATTAATAAACGAAAAAAAAAAGGTTTTCTCGACTCTCAGATACTTATCTCTTTTCCCATTTTTCTTTTCCCATCCATTATGGATTTTTGGTTTTATTCTTAGTCATCTTTCTATGTACGACAGGCTGACATGTCTTCATCTCCATCTATATCCTTGCAAGATGGATCCGACCGACCATTGTTCCATTCCATACTTAGCCAATTTTATGCCCACCGCTATGGGGCCGGCGCTTGCAAGCCCAACTGCTTATCATTCCACTATATACATCTTGCACTGAAAACATCTGTAATCTACAATTCTACCGTGGGTTCCTCGTATACATTAAATACATTCAAAGTATCTATTACTAATTTGCATCCCTAGCAACTTCGCGTCCTTCCTGACATACATCAACAATGGTCTTACCAGTGACAAGTGGACATAGTGGTATGAAAGATACTTCCATGATCTGCAATTCATGCCTTAAAAACTCCATCTATATCCTTGCACGACAGATCCGATCGACCGCTGTTCCTTTTCATACTTAGCCAATTTTATGCTTGCCTCTTCGGGGATGGTACTTGCGAAACGAACTTCTTATCGTTCTGCTATATACATCTTGCACTCAAAACATCTGTGATCTACAATTCCACCGCGGTTTCCTTGTATACATTAATTTCGTTCAAAGTATCTGTTTCTTCTTTCCATCCCCAACAACTTTGCGTCCTTCTTGGTATACATCAACAATGCTCTTACTAGTGGCAAGTGGACATAGTGGTACAAAAGATACTTCTGTGATCTTCACTTTATGCGTTAACTGGTGAGAACTCAATAGGGATTCGTAAGCATTTTCATTAATAAGAAAAAACTAGATTTTCTTCTGCGAGATACTTGGTTCTTTTTCCCTTCTCTTCTTCCTGTGTATTATCTAGAACTCCACTGCGAACTTCTCCGTCTTTTTTCCCTTATTTTCTCCCTGTGTATTATGGGTCTATAAAATAGGGACATGATATTTTATAGAACATGTATAAATTCTGCATTCCATACCTCGTGACATTTTGGATCGCGGGTTCTCGGTCGAGCGGGCGCGCTCAAAATTGGGCCTCCATTGTTCCGTGCCCTACAAATAGCACCCCGAGTTCTACGATATACAAATTGACAAGCGCACCTGCGGACTGGCTAACTCAACATTGCACTTGTATTGTTTCGTGTCCTCCAAACAACGCTCCCAGTGCCACGATATAGAAATTGACACACAAAGTGCAGGACTGGTGGGGTAGAGATTGCCATTGTTTACGGATGCTAATCCCTATGAAGTATCGAATAGTATCTAAAAAAAAAAATTAGTTTTTATTTTTTCCCTGTATAACAGTATCTAAAAATTTATTTTGAATACTAAAATAGCTCTTAGTAGTGACAAATGGACACAAAGGTATGAATCAGCTGGGATTGCACTCTCCACAATGTACAAATTGACTACCGGATTCTGACATCGTCCTCTCTTCCATGTTACAGATTATGCATTCCAATGTTTGGATCAATACAATTAGAAGGTTCGGGTATCGCCTCCTTTGCAAACACTTTCTCAGCCTGTTTTGGATCCTCCTGTTTCCTGATTCACGAAATATGCAGCTCCAATGTTGGCGGGTTGACATATGTTTCGTATTGTCAACTGGACACAGAGGTATGAAAAAATTGGGATTGCACTCTTCGCAATATACAAATTGACTACTGGATTCCGACATCGTCCGCTCTTTCTTGTTACAGATTATGCATTCAAATGTTCAGAGAGATACAATTAGAAGGTCTAGGCCTCGCCTCCTTTGCAGACACCTTCTCACCCTTTTTTGGATTCTCCTATTGTCGGGTTCATGAAATCTACAATTCCAACGTGGTCACTCTACCACTGCTCACAAATGTTTCAAAGTATCTCTCACTGCCTTCCATCCCCACTAACTTCTTGTGCTTCCGGGTGTTCTACCATATCCTCTTTGATGTTACACATATTTCACTCAAAAAGTTCTGAGACATACAATTTGACCCTCACGCCCTCACCCTCAACGCTTGTACATTGCAACCTTGTTTTGTAGCTGTCTTTTTTCCCCTGCCCGCGACCTCTGTACTTTCTTACTATGCTATTAGAAAACTTTCATGCTAATAGCTGAACATGCAAGAACCGACAACATTTTCATTAATGGATAAAACCTCGAGGAGATTCCCATTATTACTCATTAAACCAAGATGTGCGGAGAGTTATTTTGTCCCTTTTGATTGTTCATCTCCAACACGTGTCCTCGTGTTGGGCCGCTCAAGAAATATACAATGTTTAATCACCCATTGCAATATCCAACATGTTGGCATTTCTATGTATGCAATTAGTACTATTTAATGTTAACAACGCATCATGCAACAACCGTGCAAATTGTCATTAATCAATGAAAGTCTCGAGGACATCTCCCATTCACATGCTTTCAAGAAAAATTTGTGCAGGGTTATATTATCCCTTCCAACTTTTCATTTCATTCATTGAATGGAACAAATAAATGTTCTTGTGGACTTATGGCAACAGGTCGACAATAGTTTTTTGGAGATACAGTAAATATGTTTGCACAAGAGGACCAGAGATTTCAGTGGGCCAGGGCATACTTTTACTATTCATCTCGTTCCACCCAAAATGAAGTGATTTGGACCTATGGAATCGATCGTGCAGGCTGCGTTCTTGAGGTTTTTGACTCTAAGGAGGTGGTCTCTTGGTGTGCCGAAAAATATATTACAAGCCAAAGAATTATTCCACTGCGCGACTATTCTCGTGTTTCTTTGTCGCCTCAGCTCTTCCGCGAGATGTTAAAATTGTCGAACCCAACATTGACATTCAGAGGACAAGACTACAAACAGTTTCTAGAAAAACATCATAATGGGTTGGACATCTTAGAGGACTTCCTCAAAGACCCGACAACAATTCCTGAAGATATCACAAGGTTGTAGGTAAGTTCCTTTAGAAATCCATTCCCGCAAATTGCTTGGCTGGTTACAAGAATAATGGGATAGGCATCCATAGCAAGCATTTCCCATATAATTATTTATATTATTTATTTCACAGTCAAGGAAAAATACATTTTCGATTTGGGGAAGATAATTTCGATTGAGCTCTTCTCCTAGTTTTCACGATTCAAAGAATCGAATAAATTTTATATGTCATTCTACTTGATTTTCGCAATTATGTATTGTTGTCCATTTCCAAAACTTTCTCTTTTCAATAAAATAAATTGTGGATTCGACCCAGTAACATTTTGGCATGAAGCCCTATGGAGACACAAGGCCTCCCATTGTTTTTATGAAGTTGTTAATGGATTTGTCTCAGTTTTCAAAGATTTACTGTTAGGCAAGGATGCTCCGCGGATGTCTGGCCAGGCAACCAATTTTTTGAATAGGAAGGGCACACTTGAGAAAGAGGAAAATCACAGTGTCCTCATGGTCTTTGGCTCTAAGGAAAATCATGCCTTCCTTGCATGCCACATTACAGAAAATATGTTTGTTGCAGAAATAGCAAGGCAATACAACCACTGGTTTCATTTTTTGCATGACAAGAAAAAAAAATAGTTCATTCCTCTGCCCTAGAAAGTCGGAGACTTTGTGTGCAGAAACATCAACAAGATTGATGATTTTGCCACCCATTTCAAGAAATTGAACCTAATGTATGCTGAAAGGCTAAAAGGGTTGTTCGAAAACACAGGTATTCCAACAAAGGATGAACACCTTCAGTAACCACTCACATAACCAGATCAAATATCAACACACCAATGTTTTCACGTGGTAAAACCCCTACGGGGAAACATCCACGGCCCCAGCCAACACAGCCACTTGGAGCAGTTTATTAATGCAAAGAAAAAGATTACAAAGAGATTTTACAAGAGAGTTTCTCACAATCGATCATCAGAAAATGACCCTCCATGCTCTTTAAAATCATGGACCAATCGGGTGTTAAGCCACGGATCAATGGTCGTTAAGATCAAGGAGAGTATGAACCGTTGGATCACTCTATGTCGGGAACATATTGTGACCGTCGGATTTCCTAACTACAAATGCATACTAATGCATACTAAAGAAACACACTTTTACCT
>CBVK0100413709.1:0-19364 GCA_900067695.1 Picea abies
ATATATATATATATATATATATATATATATATATATTCAAAATTTTAATATTAAAATTTCTAAAAAAAATAAAAAATAAATTAAATTGCATTTTCATTCTATTAGAAGAATGACTTTATCTATTTATTAAGTTACTTTATAATTATAAAATTTATTTATATTTATATTTATATAATAATAATAATAATCTATTTTTAAGGTCACGGTCAAGCCAACACATCAAATTGGTGTATGAGACCCCCTTATTTGTGGGACAAGGGAACCCCCCCTCCCCGCAACAATTTGACTGGTGAAGTCTACTAAGGTATACACATGTTCTCAACCATATACATTAAGTGAACTTTCAAATTTATTAATTCACTTTATATTTATATTTATATAAATTAAGTCCACTTATTTGTACAAGGTAATGCATAACCTAATATTTTGTATTATTAATTTATAATAATTAATTTATATTTAAATTTATGTAAATTAAATAAAATCAAGTTTAAAATTTATATCATTTTTTTTTTTTAAGTAAGAAGTATTGTATATTAAAAACCTTCCAAAACCGAAGTGGAATTCCAAAATATAGAGATAGTCATACTGTATTTACTGGACTGCCCCAACAGAGGGGAAACCAGTCCAGCCAACATAAGAGTCAAGCATAAGTAGTATGATAAACTCAGAAAAATAGTCTTAGACAGACTGGTCCCCAGTCAAAACTAAAAGAAACTAACAAGACTGCAAATAAAACTATAGGCCTAGACATTTGGCAGATAACCTGGCCAGGTGGCATGGAGGTCCCCCGTCCAAGGTTCCTCCTCGACATACGTCACTTGGTCCGCCCATTGCACATCAGCTTTCACATTGCTTGCGGTTCTATCGGCATCTGTCGTTGTGTCTTGCAGCGGTCGCCTTGCCGAGTCCACCTCCATGGTCATGGTCTCGCGCCCGGCCTGCTCCAACCCATTCTCTGCTGAGCGTTGTCCCTTGGTGTTTCCATCAACGGTTGCTGCACGGGGTTCCTCCACTGAAGTCGCTCCTACCGGGTCCGAGGGGAAAGCCTTGTGCATCGAGGAGAGAAGCTGAAGAAGGGTCGTCGCCTTTTCGTTTGTGGCCTACAGGCAAAATTGGAGGTCCTCCACCCCTTAGCGGAGTTCAAAAACCAATCCGTAAAGGATGATCAGGCTTTCTCTGAACTGCGCACAATTGAAGGAGTAAAATTTATATCATTTTATATGATAAGGTATAACTTAATATTTTATATTATTAACATTTCTTGAATATAACCATGAAAAAGAGATTTCCAAAGCATTTAAACCTTGGTGGAGGATCCTACTTTACCATCAAGTAAAAAACTTGATACACAAGTACAAGATTTAAAGTTCTAAACATGGATATGTTTAGTAGAAGTATTAGTAGGTGACAATGATATGGGATATATGTTGCATTATTTTGGATGATTAAGGGAAATGAATTTCATAAATGTAGTTTTGGATAATGGATAATTTTTTTATTTCTTTAAATTTGGTGTGTTGTGGTATTTATTCATTTAATTTTATGTGTATTTATTTTTTATAATTGTATTTTAATTTTATTTTATTTTATTTTTATGTAATAAATAGAAGTGAGGAGAATTTAGTAGAAATTAAAGGAATGAAATAAATGTAAATTATATAAAAAAAATTGTATTTAACTTTTAATTTCAAATTTATATAAATCTATTTTAATCTTAAATCTAAGAAATATAGAAAATAAAATTAGAAAATATTTAGTTCTATAAAAAAAAATTATTTCATTATAAAATTTTATAATTATTATTATTATTAATATTTTATTATGATTTTTTTTCCACTTAACATTCAATAAAGTTAAAATGATACATATACTTAAATTATAAATCTATTGCTACCTTGTAAATAGAAGGAAATGTAAAAAGGAAGTTCTATTCTCACTCTCATTTACTCGTGCCCCATGCTTTAACTACTTTCCATTTAACAATAAATTAATTGCTACAAATTCACTTGTAGAGTTTGTACCATGGAAGCTTCATCTTGTTGATTAATTTATTATCACTTCATTCATAAATTGAGTTTTAAAATTGTAAAAAATAGAGTGAGTGGAGACATGTGGGATACATGCAGTGTATAGGTGTTATGGATATAAGAGGAAGTGTCTAATAAAAATAAGGGAAGTCTAATAAAATAATGTTGTTTTTATTTAAAGGGTGTAACTAAGTTTAA
The DNA here is from genome assembly GCA_900067695.1 of Picea abies. Lineage (NCBI taxonomy): Eukaryota > Viridiplantae > Streptophyta > Pinopsida > Pinales > Pinaceae > Picea > Picea abies. The sequence goes on from CBVK0100413709.1 coordinate 2,229, forward strand.
CAAAATAATTTTGAAAAATATTCTTTAATATCCTATAAACACATATATTATATCATAAATTTATAAAATTAATAAAATATACAATAATCTAATAAAAATAAGAAAGGGTTATTTGCAATTATAGTAATTGTTTTTCTCCCATATCTTTGTATTAAAAAAAGAAGGAGTTATTTGCAATGATAATAATTGCATTTCTCCCAAATATTTGTATTGAATTACAATAGAAAAAAATAATCAGAATTGGCCAAGCCAGCTTTACAATTACAATATAATGAATATTTAGTTGGTTATTTTTAGACTTTTGATTTTGCCAAAAATCCAATCTACAAATTTAAAAAGGTTATCCCTTTTCAGAGAGATTTGTACTCTTACAGTCATATATTTATACATTATTTAATTTGTACGCATTTACCGTCATCTTATCAGTTTACAAGATATTTTTACATTTTTTTATTTGGACATTTTTACTCCCACCTTATCTTATCATGTTACAAGTTATTTATCCATTATTTGATTTTTACACTTTTACTCCCACTTTATTAGATATTTAAACATTATTTAACATTAGTACAAAAATTACAAAACATTTTTCTTTTAGAATTATTTGATTGGTAGGTTTTACTTCGACCTCATCGGATATACACACATTATTCGAGATTTAGTACAAAAATTACAAAATATTTTTTTAGCTATTGTTGGATTGAAAATCTAAAAACCTGAGTTTCTCCAACATTCTTTGAAAATCAACCACATAAGGTAACTATTAGGTTCGCAGAAGTCCTCAAAAGGGCACTGCGTGTTTGCAGAAACAATGAACAGGTTTGAATAGTCTTAGTTAACGACAACCTAACCTTCTGGGGTGTTGTTTTTTCCCCAGATTTTCTCCATCATATCCTTCAAAGTCCTCTAGTCCTCTATCAGCTGTTACATTCTATTATATGTCATTCAATAATCTATTTCCTATACGTTTTAGAAATTCACATCTTAAAAATAACAAGACTTACATAGCATTAATGTCCATTGAGATTTGAGGTTACAATGGATTTTCTTTTGTCTCTAATTGTTTTGCAATGATACCTTTTGACAGCTCTATCTTCATGTGCTTCTTGCAAAACCCGGGGATTTGAGGTTACAATAGATTTGCTTTTGTTTGTAATTATTTTGCATAGGGAGGTGAGTCTGAATATCTAGAGGAAAGTGGATATGAACTGTGATAGAGAAGTGGTTTTGAATTCTGGTAGGGAAGTAAATCTGAATGTTGATAGTGAGGTGGATCAAAACTTTGATAGTGAATATGGTATCACTTCCAATCCCTATCCTCCTTTGTTTCATGCAATGAAGTGGGCAGAGGCAAAAACACAAAACAAATAGAAATCAAACTGAAGACTTGATATTGCCCATTGCATCAAAACGATTACAATCGCCTCTTATTTATCGAGGTCTTTGGAAGGATCCCAAAGATCCAAAGATTTCATGGAGCAGGAAAATATCTCCGAGTGTCGGTGGAAGTGTTGGTGGATTCACAGTCACTAGAGGTTGGTAGAAGTTTTGGTTTTTAATGAGGTTGGTAGAAATTAATTCACCCAACACTCCCCCCTAATTTCTACTACTAATTACATCAATATTTATAATGTCCAAAGCTTCTCTCAAATACTCAAATTGGTCTTGTGCTAAAGCCTTTGTAAATATGTCTGCAAGTTGCTCATTTGATCTCCAATGTTGTAGGATGAGTTCTCCATTGTTGACAAGTTCTCGAATGAAGTGATATCTTGTGTCAATATGATTTTTCTTCTTGTGAAAAACATGATTTTTTGATAGTGCAATGGTGGACTTGTTGTCACAATTGATTGTAGTAGGCTCCTCTTGCTTATGCATTAGATCCTTCAATATTCTTCGCATTCAAACTGCTTGACATGTTGTTGATGTACCTGCTACATACTCTGCTTCTGCTGATGAGATTGTCACTATTGGTTTTTCTTTGATGTCCATGCCACAACTCATGTTCCAAGATGAAATGTGTATCTAGATGTGCTCTTTCTATCATCAATACTCCCTGCAAAATCACTATATGTTTATCCAACCAACTGCAAATTATTTGAAGTAGAATACAATATGCCATGATTCATAGTTCATGTAATGTATCTTAATAACCTTTTTCCTACTTGCCAATGTGAATTCTTTGGTGTATCCATGAATCTAGAAATCAAACTGACTCCATATATTATATCTGACCTAGTTGTTGTGAGATACATCAAACTTCCAACCAATTTTCTAAAAATGGTCAAATCAAAATCCATTTCATTATATTCTCTACTTAGTTTTGTGCCAATTGTCACAGGTGTAGAAACTGGGCTGCAATTTATCATTCTAAACCTCTTTAAAACATCTTTTGCATATTTACTTTGACAAATAAAAATTCCCTTATCATTTTGTGTGACTTCAATGCCAAGAAAATATTTCATTAACCCCAAGTCTATCATCTCATATTCCTTCTTCATTGCTGATTTAAACATATCAATAGAGAGATTATCTGTATAGATCAAATCATCAACATATAGGCAAACAGTGAAGATCTGACCTTGTTCATTGATTTTGGTGTATAATGTAGGCTCACTAGTGCTTCTTATGAATTAATTTTTTATCATGTATGAATCTATCCTGCTATACCACACTCTTGGTGCTTGCTTCAATCCATAAAGTGCCTTCTTCAACCTGTAAACCTTGTCTTTTTGTCTTTTTACTTCATATCCTGGAGGTTGTTGCACATAGACTTTTTCTTCTAAATATCCATTAAAGAAGGTTGATTTGACATCCATTTGATAAACTTTCCAATTGTGTTGAGTTGCAATAGCTAGTACCATCCTAATTGTGTCAAGTCTTGCTACGGGTGCAAATGTTTCATTGTAATCAACTCCATATTATTGTGCAAATCCTTTAGCTACTAGTCTTGCCTTATATTTGTCAACTTCTCCATTTGCCTTGTATTTAGTTTTATAAACCCATTTCACGCCTATGCATTATTTCTCCTTAGGTAAATCAACTAAATCCCACGTATCATTTTTTTCAATAGATTCCATTTCATTATTCATTTCATTAATCCAATGTTCTTCCTTAATTTCATCCTCAAAATATATAGGATCTTGGGTAAATAGAGAAAAATTAGATTGCAAATCTATCATATCTCCTAGATCATATATTTCTTGCAAGCTTCTAGTATTTTTGCCTCTTAATCTTGGTCTTAATGATTCAAGTGTAGGATTTGAATCATAACTTACTTGTGGACTTGATGATTCTCCTTGCTCAACTTTCCTTTGTGAGTTTTCTTCTTGTGGAATTCTTGATGGTATTCCTCCTTGATCATTTGATTGTTCTCCTTGACCTTTTTCTTCTTGTTCTTCATATAATATTGTTGTACCTGTAATTGTCTTGTCTATATTGCCATCCCATGAATTTTCCTCTTTGAATACATCTCTACTTACAATTACTTTCTTGGTTATAGTATTAAACAACTTATATGCCTTATATTGTTCATCATAACCAATAAAAATGCATTTTTCACTTTTATCATCCAATTTACTCCTTGTTTGTTTAGGAACATGTGCATATGCAATGCAACCAAATACTTTAAAATGAGAAACATTATGATGCTAACCACTCCATGCTTGTTGAGGAATCATGCCCCTCACAATCTTTGTTGGGCTCATGTTCAATATATAAACTACACAAGCTACTGCTTCAGCCTAATATTCATTAGATAGATTATTTCCTTTCAACATGCTTCTTGCCATCTCCATTATTGTATGATTCTTTTGTTCTGCAACACCATTTTGTTGAGGTGTATAACTTGTAGTGAACTGCTTCTTTATTCCATGATACCTGCAATACTCCAAAAACTCATTTGACTTGTATTCTACTCCTCTATCTGATCTTAATATCTTAATGGATAGGCCACTTTGTTTCTCAACCAATGCCTTGAATTCCTTAAACTTTTCAAATGTTTCAGATTTGTGTTTGAGGAAATAGACCCATGTTTTTCTACTATAATCATCAATGAATGTTAGAAAATATATGCTCCCCCCTAATGATGGTGTTTGCATTGGACCACATAAATCTGTATGCACAATTTCTAAAGGTGCCCAAGCTCTATATGACATTTCTTTTGGAATTTTTTTCCTATGTTGCTTGGAAAAAATACAACTTTCACATGAACTTATTAGTGCTTGAATATGTTGTAAACCTATTACCATTTCCTTTCTTTGCAACAAACACAATCCTTTGAAGTTTAGATGGCCATACCTCAAGTGTCATACCCATTCATGATCTTGACTTGATGCCTTGAAACTTTCTCCAATTTTCTCCATCCACTTTTCATGCGAAGTGGGAACATTCTGTTGTTTGTCATTTCAATCTTTGCAATCACTATTTTACTAGGAGGAATATCAAACACAGTGCATACATTATTTTAAAAAGAAACTCTATAACCCTTTTGAGTAAGTTCTCCCACACTAATGAGATTATGCTTCAAACCAGGTACAAAATAAACATCAGGAATAGTTTTCTTTCCAGTCTTTGTTATTACATTAATTGCACCTTTTCCCATGACTTCTACAATGTTATCATTACCCAATTTAATTTGTGATTTAATTGATGTGTCCAAGTTCTGAAACAACTCTTTATTTCCAGTCATGTTATTACTACAACCTCTATCAAGAAACCATATGTTACTTGCATTTTCTTGAGCTACATGACATGTAATAAACAATGTCTCAGAACTACTTTCAGAGAAATTTGCATTCTTCTTTCTCATATCTTCTTGTTTCTTTTGGCATTCATTTGCAAAGTGACCATACTTCTTGTAGTAATAACATTGAATCTTTGATTTTCCATACCTTTGTGATGCCTGATTGTTATTTCTTTCCCTTGAGCTGAAATTTTGATTTCTCCTTCCTCCTAGATCTTGATTCTTTATTTCTTCTCTTTGAAAATCATTTCTTCCTCTTACTCTTCCTATGAATCCTAGATTTCCTCTTCCTCTCCCTCTTCCAAATGTCATTTTTGTTTTGAATGCATGCTCTAATGAGGTATTGGCATTCATGTTCAACCCATCTTGATAATTTTTCAAGGAGCCAACCAACTCATCCATAGAATATGTAGTCAAATCTTTAGATTCTTCAATTACCACAACAATTGCACCAAATTTTCTAGGAAAACTTCTTAAAACATTTTCTACAACCTTTTGATCTGCTATATCATCACCATTTTGTCTTATTTGATTAACCAAATCCGTAACACGATATGTAAATTGATCTATTGAATCAGAATCTTTCATTAGAATGTCTCATGCTTGCTTGCTTGTAGTGGCTAGTTTAATCCTTCCAAAAATTGAATCATCCAATGCTTATCCAATTATCTACAAAGCCCTTTTATTTTTTTGCCTATTTTCATTAAGCTTTTTCTTTTCATCAACACTCAAAATAGACTCATCTTGTGGTTCAGTATAACCAATCATTACTATATCTAATAGATCATATGAATCAAATGTTAATTTCATTATAAATGCCCAATTATCATAATTTTTCTAAGAAAATATTGGAATTATAAGTTTTTGATACATGCTTGATGCCATTCTTTAAAAAAAATCAAACCCTAATGGCAATCCTTGTAAAAAAATTCAGCAAAATAGGTGAAAGATTATAATAACAGAGAAATAGCGAGAAAATGTCACCAGTTTACAAAGATTGGATGACCTCCAATTTATTGGAGCCCAAAATAAATTTCATCGGCTTGTTGGCAACCTCACAACTTCATTTCTTCATCCCAGCCATGTTTTCGTTGTAATCTTCACCATAGCCGCTTCCTCTCTTTCTCTACCTCCACAGAATTATGATGAATCTTCGGCCTCAACTGTAACAGTGGACGTGGGCTTTCCATTTCGATACTCGTTGGCCTGCTCAGTTTTTTTCAGTGAGCGCCCATGAGAGGGGCTTCTACTCTGAATCTCGCCGCGTTCCTCGTATTTTTTTGAAAAATCGCCCACGAAAATTGCTCCAAGGTTCTCACCAGTGGCAGAGCGAATAAGAAGGAGGAGAATGGCCCGTGTAAAAACTCTGAGAATAATCGACTTGCAGCTCTTTCATAACACGAAAAAGAGTCAGAACCCTAAGTGCCTGGACCTTCTTCGATTAGACAATGTGAATCAATACCTCTCAACCAACAATTTTGCACAAGATTCAGCTCTATCACTGGGGCTCAATATTTCTCCTTCACACAACACACAAGAAAATATTCACATTGGGTGACTTGCTTCTTCTCTCACAGTTGTGCCTAATAGTCTTACAATGGAAAACAAGTTGGATCGATCTGCCTAGCTTTGATACCACAATGAAGTGGGCAGAGGCAACAACACACAACAAATAGAAACCAAACTGAAGACTTGATATTGCCCATTGCATCAAAACGATTACAATCACCTCTTATTTATAGAGATCTTTGGAAGGATCCCGAAGATCCAGAGAGTTCATGGAGCAGGAAAATATCTCCGAGTGTTGGTGGAAGTGTCAGTGGATGAATAGTCACTGGAGGTTGGTAGAATTTTTGGTTTTTAATGAGGTTGGTAGAAATTAATTCACCCAACATGCAAAACCCAAAGAAAAAAAATGTACAAAGAAATGCCTTCTAGCCCCATATTTCTAGATTCCAAGAACTTCATGTTGGTTCATAGAGTCAGGCAATGTCATCAAATCAAATTAATACAAGTTCAATTGATTTAATGTGCACTCTTCCTATTTAGATATTTACTTTCATCAAATGTTAAATTGTTTTATGGGCTCTATTTAAGGATTTACTTTCATTGTAGCAATGAATAATTTAAATGCTAAATATTAGCACAATCATATTATAAACATGGTTGATATATAATGATAAGAGCCATTTGTTTGGAAATATGGAAATGAGACCAGCTGATATAACCAATTTTATAATGTAGTTGTGCTAGTATATTGGGTATTTAGCTAACATTCCATATCAACAAATTGTGATTTAAATCTCATAAATTAATAGATTTTCCTTTGGCCAAAATAAAAATATCAACATATGTTGATTCAAATGTATTCCTTTTGGCTAAAATTCCATATATACAGATGTTGATTCAAATCCCAGGAATTAAAAGTCTTTCCTTAAACATAAAAGACAAACTAGCTACGCATACCTGTAACTGAAACATTTATTTTATATCACAGAAGCAACTAAGGCGGAGGGGCTTGTGCTTTGGTAACTCGAAGAACTCCTCTCTCACAATATGTCTCAACTATGTTCTCAACAAAGTCCCAATGGTCACTAAAAAAACAAACATAGAGTTATAGTTGTAACTTGTAATTAAGATTAGGGAAAGTGAGAACATTTTTTTTTATGAATATTAAATTCTTTATACTATAAATATACAGTAAAAAATGTGATAAGTAAAATATATATCCACTTCACCTTTCCCTCATTTTGAAGATGAAACCAGAAATATATAATTTCAATTTGGTCTTAAATTTTTTATTTAGGTCTTTGAAGTGGCATTGATGGACAAGTTGGGTCTTTAAAGTGGCATTGATGGACAAGTTGGAATTATATGTGACTTTTTAAAAATTCCAAAGTATTCTACATTAAATTTTGAAGTAATATTATAATTAAGTTGGAATTAAATATAATTTCAATTTGATTAAAAATATTCTATTGTAAGTGTTATCGCACAGTTTGTAGTTTAGGAAAGTATATAGATGAAGGGAGTTCAAACTGGTGTAACTAGAACCAATCCCACCCTATGTCACCACAATGGGATGGTTCTTTCTATTTAGGGTGGTAAGGCCCAGGGGAGACGTCCCTGACGACCTGGGGTTTTGAGAAGGCAAAGGATAATAAGCTAAAGACAAGTTTCCCCCCTCACAAGTCACCACCAAGAAGATAGTCCGGCTAAATAGCCAATAATAAAGTATAACCAAAGAAAAGATATGCATCTGCCTGAGACAAAGCAACAAGAAAACTGATATATATGTGAGATGCTCACTTGGTTAGTACTTCATGTAAATCAATGACTATCCAATACACAAATAAGCAATTTGATAATAAATATTGACGAAGTCAATGTTTATAAAATAGCAATGATAATTAAGTCACTTCTTCAATAAATGATGAAATGATGTGGCATTCAATGTAACAAATCAATACTTCATTTAATTAATGCCTTTAACCACCATAGAATTTCTTATAATGAAAACGTTAGCTGCACCAATGATATTATAGCTAAAGATGACGACAACAATAGGTTAGTTTCTAAGCTAGGGTTAGTAGATAGGGTTTGATTCAAGATTTTGAAAGTAGTTGTGATCAAGTTCACTTCAATGCAAGAGGTCTCTAAATCAGTGCCTTAGGGTTAATGGAGTCAAAAAGTGAAGGAAGCAAGAGCTAAAGGATCGAGGATAGTACGGCTAAGGACTAGAGGGAGAAGATTTGAGGTGTTGCTAAAGCAAGGACTCAAAGTCAAAACCCTAGGGGAGAGAGGCTCACCTTGGTGTAGGGAAACTAGGCCTCGATGCTCTCTCCTCCTTCCTTAACTTGATGGAAATCATGACTAGCTAGAGAAATAGCATAAAACCAAGACAAGAGGGTTTCATGAAGCAAAGTGTTTCTATAGCAAGGCTCTGCCAGCAAACCCTAGAAAAATCGGCCCAAAGTGTAGAAAACCTAGGCTTTGTGACGTCTCCTTCTTATTAGTTCAAAGATAGAAATGCCTAGCAAGATGAAGAGAGAATGAGAGTGTAGCTACGGCTAGGCTCTCTCCTTCTTCAAACAATGGCTGAAAATTCTCTTAATGGGGACATGAGACAAGGACCTACTAGTGTGCTTGTCACCTAGGGTTTATTCAGAAAAATTAATAACATATGCAAGAAATAAGTAATGCAACCATTCAATCAAGAAGTTTTGCAGAAAAATACTTACATATCACCAAGAAAAAGCATAGCAAACCCTAGTCATAACACCTTCCATTAAGAGAATTGCCAAAATATGCCAAGAAAATCTTCCTTCAACAAGTGTGCCTCACTAAATCATCCAAACACCCTAAGTCTAGCACAAATTTCAGCCCTCACTAATAAGTGAGTGAGAGATGATGAAAAAATGAAGGTAAAAATCCTTCATTTATACAATACCATGAGCTAATTTTACATTTTAGGTCATGAAAAAGGCCAACAAGGCCAAAATACTAAAATCATATTGTTTTACATTAAATGTTCAAAATTAAAACCTAATGAAGATAAAGTGAGACATCAATCCCCTCTGAGGGAGACGTCAATCCCTTCTAGGGCAGATGGGGCATCCTGGAGCAAAACATTAGCCCTCCTTGGGCTTCTCCATCATGCCACACGTGCCAACTCTATGAACTCTACCTCCCAAGACGTCCATGATGCTGGATGATGTCATGAGAACCATGGGTCATGTCCTAGGCCTTCCAAGACCAACATTCCACTAAAAGAGGGCCAATCCCCCTCGGTCAAGATCTGCCAAAGTGCATTTAGTGGAACATCCTCCTCTTCTCCGGTGCAAAGCCCCCAATCCATATTTGTCCTGTCTCTGCCCCCTTATAGGGTCTCAGCATCCATCTGATGGGATCTTCAACCCCATGGAGGTCCGAACTGATCATCTCCCCATGTGTACCAGTCCAAAATGGTACCTGTCCATCGGACATGGTCTTGTACATCAATAGCTACGCCCTCCATGGCCTCATCGGGGATCCCTGGGCGAAGCATCTCGAGGTTTTATTCTTTGGATTTTATCTTTTACCAGCTTACTTTTACCTTCTGGGCCTTTAGCCCCTTCTTCCCACGAGATAAGGTGTAACCCTGAAAATAGGTCAACCCAGTGCCTGGACAAGTGGAATGGGATAGGTGAGCGGGAAATAAGATGAAAATTGATGCTGTGACAGGAGCAGACGATGGCCTTTCAAAAATCCCCCCTAGTGTCAAACCAAAACCTACAGACACAAGCTTGTTAGGGCATCCTGTCAATCCCCCCAAACATGGTCAAGTGGGCAAATGTAAGATCCAAGCAATCGTTAGAAATAAAAGGAATCATATGCACATATTCAAGGGTTTTGATGATCAAAGTGACACATACCATGATACCTGAACTAATTAACTCATGGAGCAAGAACCACTTCTGACACAGGGCCAAGCCGATGGTGATGGATGTTGTTGCTGCTGACAAGATAAAGATGTTGGAAGAAAGAAAAGGTGGGTCCTCCAGGGCCATGGTAAAGTCAATCCTGCTCTCAGTACTCCATATCTAGGACATGTGGGCCTCGAGACATGATCTCCTAGCTATCCCTAAAAGTGGGGGATAACATATGGCTCCAACTCGGGGACATGTGCTCACCGTAGAGCACATGAGAACTTCAGTATCTCTAGAATAACCTACTGACCTGCTCGATCTCAAAAGAAGCATCAGTAACAAAATGGGGGGGTAATGCCACCCCAGCATACATAGATATATATAGAATAAAACAATCAATAATGTAAATGTGAAAACAAACTAACATGCAATGCAAATGGTATAATACACGAATGCAAGAATGCTTACTTACCTGCACTTACCTATGGAGTCAGGTTGCCCCACCTTGGTGGGGTTTGAGGAGGTGCTCATTGATCGGTAATGGGCACCTTATTCCTTACAAGGTGGACAAATAGTAGGAGTTATCAACTGATTCTCTTCCAACTTTGAAAGGTCTAAGCCATGATTGAGTGCATCCTTTGACATTGGTTGGCTCTCCTTTCTGGGTATCCCACATCCACACTATGTCCCCTTCCTTGTACTTCTTGATCTTATATTTGGTTGTCCCTTGGACGACCTTGGTGTATTGTGTAGAGGGAGGAGGGTGGGATTCGGCTATAAACACTTCCTACTGGGACAGATGGATCTATACATCATCTTCCGATTTCTTTAATATCTTTACTGTCCCGACTTCTTTGGTTTTGAATTTGTCTAGGAGTTGTTGGTATTCCTCCTTCTTGGGTCATTTAATTTTGTCAAAGTCCTCCTTTGTCGCAAAAGGCATATCTTCTGGAGAATACTTATGAAGAGTTTGTATGATCTCATCATGTGCCTTGTCATCTTTGTTGGAAACATTAGTTTCTTGCACATGAGTTGTAGTCATAGGTACATTCTTGAGACGACCAATAGCTCCATTCTTCGTAGGTATATTCATATAAGTGAGGTCCATCTCAAGAGTACCCCCCAATTCCGCGAAAAACTTCCTAGACAATAACATCCCCCATACATCTAGGACATCTACGACCACTATGTCCATGTGGATGATGTTTTCTAGATAGTCTCTAAGGCAAACTTGGATGTTCTCAATTACCCCATGTGTTGGTATAACTTTAGATTCAAATACACACACATTCTTGTAAGGTCGTATAACTTTCAACCCTAATTGTTGCATGACTCTAAGGGACATCATGTTAGCACCTGCCCCTGTATCCAACATGTAGTTGTTGAGTCTCTTGTTGTTCATTATTAAAGTCATGAAGAAGGGAGGATATTCACCGTACTGGATCCTGAAATGATCGGCTTGCAACATGATAGGAGGGTCCATGGGTGCATTTGATCCTTGAAAGAAATGATCAAAACGTTCTTTGATAGATGGTACCTTGATGACTTCCTTTAGGGGGATAGTTACATGCATCTTGGATAGTGCCCCTTTGAAGTCAAAATTCAATTTAACCCCTTCGATCTTGGATATTTTGGGAAGAAGTGCATCCAAAGATGGGGGCTTTGTTTGGTCAGTGGCAGGTTGGTTCATCTTATTTCTTCTATACACTTGGAACTCTTGTTTTTTCAACTTTTTTTTTTATTCCTGGTCTAGGTTGTTTATTACTTCCATCCTAGCCAACCTAGTTGCTTCTTTCACGGCCTTCTGATGTTCTGCAGCGGTGATATTTATTTGAGGGTCTTCCATGAGGTGGCCTATATTATTCGCTTGTTGATGGCCATCATTATTGTAAGGGAATTCATGCTCCCAATGTGCTTCACTACATTCTAAGCACCAAGGGTTTTCATCCACAACATTTGCAGGGGCTAAGGTGTTTGGAACTTCTTGCTCATTCTTTGGTTTATAAAATTGTTTCCCTTTTTGAAATTGCCCTTTATACGGGACCCTAGGTGCTTGGCTCTGGGATCTTTCCAAGTTGACGATCCTACTCATCATTAGTTCTTGGTTCTTTATGATACCGTCCATGGAGGCTTGTAATTTTTCCATATTGGCGCAAAGGTCTGAGGTAGGTTCGGTATTGTGGACTACTTTTGGTTTGGTGTCCATTTTCCCCCTTGGATTTGCAAACGGCTCAATCTTAGATGAAAGGAGGTTGCCCTCAATTTTAGTAGCGATCTATTAGGCTTCTTGGATTGATTGGGGTTTTTTGTCCCTGAGGAGATACCCTAGTTAGCCATTGAAAGACTTGGTATAGATATGGACAAGGTAATCACCATTCGGATGATGGCTCACAAGGATATTTTGCATCAAAGTCTCAAACCTAGTGTGAAATTCCCGAATAGATTCATTCTCATGTTTCCAAAGGGAATTCAAACGGGTAAGAAGCATGTTTAGGTCTTCTTTGATACTCCATCTCTTGAGAAAGGCTTCTTCCAATTTGTCCATGGTTTTAATACCAACATCGGGAAAGCTCAGATACCAATGCCTTGAGGCATCACAGAGGGTAGTGGAGAACAACTTCATGACTAGGTCTTCAGCATCATCATTAACGGGATGAAGCTGAAAAAACACCCAAAAGTTGCTCATGTGCTCTTCAGCACTGATTACATCAGTACCGGTAAATTTAGGCAACCACTTTTCATACTTGGGTGGCATTTGCCTAGGGTATCCTGGTATGGATGACATGTCTAGTAGTTTGAAAAGAGTAGATGACCATTGTCTTTGATTGTTGGTTGGGTTCGTTGTAGTGGTTTGAGAGCTAGACATGATTTTTAAAGGAAGACTCTTTCAAAAGAGTGACTTTACAACAAGAGAGTTCTTGGGAGGCTTCCTTCTGAAGGATAAAGGAGGATTATTGTACCTCTTTGTGGTTTGTGGAGTTGACAGATAGTTTACTTGAAACTATCAAAGAAAAAGGGAAAACACCCTAGTGGAGTTGCCAGGTAATCTTGTAAGATAAGGCTTCTGAGGCAAGGCTTACCGAAAAGTGTCGTATTGAGGAGAATTGACTCAGTGTCCCCCGAAAACGACGCCAAAATTTTATCACGCAGTTTGTAGTTTAGGAAAGTATATAGATGAAGGGAGTTCAAACTGGCATAACTGGAACCAATCCCACCCAATGTCACCACAATGGGATGGTTCTTTCTATTTAGGGTGGTAAGGCCCAGGGGAGATGTCCCCGGTGACCTGTGGTTTTGAGAAGGCAAAGGATAATAAGCTAAAGACAATTTCCCCCCTTCACAAGTCACCACCAAGCAGATAGTCGGGCTAAACAACCAATAATAAAGTATAACCAAAGAAAATATATGCACCTGCCTGAGACAAAGCAACAAGAAAACTGATATATATGGGAGATGCTCACTTGGTTAGTCCTTCATGTAAATCAATGACTATCTGATACACATATAAGAAATTTGACAATAAATATTGACGAAGTCAATGTTTATAAAATAACAATGATAATTAAGTCACTTCTTCAATAAATGATGAGACGATGCAACATTCAATGTAACAAATCAATACTTCATTTAATTAATGTCTTTAACCACCATTCAATTGCTTATAATGAAAAAGTTAGCTGTACCAATGATATTATAGCTAAAGATGACAACAACAATAGGTTAGTTTCTAAGATAGGGTTAGTAGTTAGGGTTTGATTCAAGATTTTGAAAGTAGTTGTGATCAAGTTCACTTCAATGCAAGAGGTCTCTAGATCAGTGCCTTAGGGTTAATGGAGTCAAAAAGTGAAGGCCGCAAGAGCTAAAGGATCGAGGATAGTACGACTAAGGACTAGAGGGAGAATCTTTGAGGTGTTGCTAGAGCAAGGCCTCAAACTTAAAACCCTAGGGGAGAGAGGCTCACCTTGGTGTAGGGAAACTAGGCCTCAGTGCTCTCTTCTCCTTCCTTAACTTGATGGAAATCATGGGTAGTTGGAGAAATAGCATAAAACCAAAACAAGAGGGTTTGATGAAGCAAAGTGATGCTATAGCAAGGCTCTACCAACAAACCCTAGAAAAATGGGCCCAAAGTGTAGAAAACCTAGGCTTTGTGACATATCCTTCTTATTAGTTCAAAGATAGAAATGCCTAGCAAGATGAAGAGAGAATGAGAGTGTAGCTATGGCTAGGCTCTCTCCTTCTTCAAACAATGGCTGAAAATTCTCTCAATGGGGACATGAGACAAGGACCTACTAGTGTGTTTGTCAATTAGGGCTTATTCAACAAAATTAATAACATATGCAAGAAATAAGTAATGCATCCATTCAATCAAGAAGTTTTGCAGAAAAATACTTACATATCACCAAGAAAAAGCATAGCAAACCCTAGTTGTAACACCTTCCATTAAGAGAAATGCCAAAATATGCCAAGAAAATCTTCCTTCAACAAGTGTGCCTCACTAAATCATCCAAACACCCCAATTATAGCGCAAATTTCAGACCTCACTAATGAGTGAGTGAGAGATAATGAAAAAATGAAGGTAAAAATCCTTCATTTATACAATACCATGACCTAATTTTACATTTTAGGTCATGTAAAAGGTCGACAAGGCCAAAATACTAAAATCATATTGTTTTACATTAAATGTTGAAAAAATTTTCAGACCTCACTAATGAGTGAGTGAGAGATGATGAAAAAATGAAGGTAAAAATCCTTCATTTATACAATACCATGACCTAATTTTACATTTTAGGTCATGTAAAAGTCCGACAAGGCCAAAATACTAAAATCATATTGTTTTACATTAAATGTTCAAAATTAAAACCTAATCAAGCTAAAGTGAGACATCAAGCCCCTTTGAGGGAGACGTCAACCCCTTCTCGGGCAGATGGGGCATCCTAGAGCAAAATGTTAGCCCTCCTTGGACTTCTCCATCATGCCACACATGCCAACTTTGCCAAGTCTACCTCCCAAGATGTCCATGATGTTGGATGATGTCATGAGCACCATGGGTGACATCCTAGGCCTTCCAAGGCCAACGTTCCACTAAAAGAGGGCCAATCCCCCTAGGTCAATCTCTACCAAAGTGCCTTTGGTGGAACATCCTCCCCAGTGCAAAGCACATGATCCATCTTTGTCTTGTCTCTGCCCCATGATGGGATCTCAGCATCCATCTGATGGGCTCTTCAGCCCCATGGAGGTCCGAACTGATCATCTCCCCATGTGTACCGGTCCAAAATGGTACCTGTCTGTCGGGCATGGATCTGCACATCAACAGCTACGCCCTCCATGGGATCATCAGTCACAGGGATCATAGAAATGTCAATCACATCTCATCATCAATATTATTAAATATGTGCGTAAAATCCCTAATACATCAGTCAAAAGCTCAAAGATATTACAGAAGCCTGCAATACAAGTCTGAAGAAAAGGACAGGGCATCCTATTGGGCTAGTGTCTACTGGAAAAGGAAATTTTTCAGAGGAGACCTCATCCAAGCCATGTAAGTGGCTAATGTGGTCAGGGGATGTCCAAGCATGTGGGTGCACACTGGGTAGAGGATGTAGAAAACTTTACCTGTGGGTGCCTTTGTAGAAGGTGAGTTGTACCTATCCTGGATGCATTTTTTTCCAAGCCCATTCATGCCTTTTATCCTTATTCCTTTTATTCTTTTATTGATTTTTTTTTCTTCAAGAGCTAATTAGGCAACACTTCCCTGGTGTGGTGACCAGTGGTGACAGTGTTACCCACAAGTACTTTCACATAAACGAAAAGGTTGGCTCGTGATGAGACCCCCTTTCCCTTGGTCATGCAACCAAGAGTCACTACCCTGGCGTGGTAACCAGCTGGTGGTAATGTCATACTTCTAGGTACCCATGGACCTAATAGGCTGGCTCATGATGAGACCCCCTATTCTTTGATTAGGTCTTGTTTTATTATTTTTTTGGGTCCCTCTTGTTTCTTGCTAAGAAGCCTTTTATTGCTTTCTCAAGGATCCCTGGGTGAAGCATCTCA
Source organism: Picea abies (assembly GCA_900067695.1). Classification (NCBI taxonomy): domain Eukaryota; kingdom Viridiplantae; phylum Streptophyta; class Pinopsida; order Pinales; family Pinaceae; genus Picea; species Picea abies. The sequence continues at coordinate 18,429 of CBVK0100413709.1, forward strand.
AGGTTTTATTCTTTGGCTTTTATCTTTTACCATCTTACTTTTACCTTCTGGGCGTTTAGCCCCTTCTTCCCACGAGATAAGGTGTAACCCTGAAAATAGGTCAACCCAGTTCCTGGACAAGTGGAATGGGATAAGTGAGTGGGAAATAAGATGAAAAGTGATGTTGTGATGGGAGCAGACGATGGCCTTTTAGAAATCCCCCCTAGTGGAAAACCAAAACCTACAGACATAGGCTTGCTAGGGCATCCTGTCAATCCCCCCAAACATGGTCAAGTGGCAAGTGTAAGACCCAAGCAGTCGTTAGAAATAAAAGGAATCAGATGCACATATTCAAGGGTTTTGATGATCAAAGTGACACATACCATGATACCTGAACTAATTACCTCATGGAGCAAGAACCATTTCTGACACAGGACCAAGCCATTGGTGATGGATGTTGTTGTTGCTGGCAAGATAAAAATGCTGGAAGAAAGAAAAAGTGGGCCCTCCAAGGCCTTGCTAAAGTCAATCCTTCTCTCAGTACTCCATGTCAAGGACCTGTGGGCCTCGAGACCTGATCTCCTAGTTATCCATAAAAGTGGGGGATAATAGTAAGCAAGTTGGAATTAGATATAATTTCAACTTGACTAAAAATATTTTCTTTGGAACTTTGAAGTAATCATAGAAAGGATCATGTAAACAAGTTGGAATTATATATCGTTTTTGTTGGACACACCTACCACACTTAGAGGGGGGGTGAATGAGTGTGGGGCTCTTTTTCTCAAAACTTCCCTCTTGCACAAAAAATCATCAATTAGCATTCAACATTTATTCATTACCCATTGTTTTCATTTATAACCATTTAGATGTGAGCACATATCAACAACATATATCAACAATATATCATCAACAAGTCATCACCACAATGAACACAAATAACACAAGATGTATGTACAA